>JAKTWI010000285.1:0-34524 GCA_030561065.1 Sporopachydermia cereana | reverse complement strand
GAGAGTTTGTATCTGCTGTTTTAACTCAGCTTTTTGTCAAGCTGAGTTACAGAGAGTCACTAATACTATATCAACCAGTTTCTCTTGATTACTTACATCTGCCTTTGTCACTCCTTCTCTCTATTTATAGCAATCCGAGTGCTAATCCAAGAAGCCCTGGGCACAGTCCTGGCATCAGATACGGAACCAATGTCCTCCCCCTTGTTTCTCAGGTGTACACTCTTCTCAGCAAAAGAATATAGCTCCAACTGTGACCTTCAACACCATACTGCCTCCACCCACCATTCAATAGCTCGCACTAACTGCCCTTCTCTTCTTCCCCACCCCTTCGCGTCTCTCAACTTTCCCACCCCTTCGCGTCTCATCTCGCCCACGCTACCCTCACGTCTCATCTTGTCCTACTCTACCTTCACGTCTCATCCCGTCTCAGCAGCTCATCTCGCCACACTTTGGGCATTCCCGGCCTGCCAGGACATTTCCCCATTCTCAACTATCCCATCTCCATTTCAACTGCAGGACATTTCCATGTCATTTCCCATCCCGTAAAGATGCCTGGAAGTTGCCATGTAATCAGGGAGGTGACACACAAGTTGATGGACTTGGTGATCGCATAATCAGCACTGAGGGCCAGATCGAAGACAGAAGAGAGGAAGGAGGTTGTTGAATGGTGTTTGTTGTTGTTGCTGTGTTGACAGAGAGAAGAGGGAAAAGGCGAAAGCCAGATGCATGTGAAGAACTGTGAGGACAGACAGAATTCCGTCAGTTTAGTGGGATTTTTGATAGCTGTTTGATTCTCGCCAAACGCGAAAAAAGCATATTCCGACGATATAAATAGACTGGCCGTTTGGATCAAGTGGAGGGAGAGTGGGTGGATAGGAGGAAAGCAAAGGAAAGAAGATAGGAAGGAAAACAGCGGCCGGTGGAAGCCTACTGGATTAGTTGTATAATCGCCAAACAGAACGGAGCTCAGGAAAGCTGTTGCTGATCTGTTTTTCTTAGGAGATCAACAATTGCTGAAGTTGGGACTAACAGCACGGCTGGGGCGGCTGCATAGAAAACTCAGCCGGGTTCTGGCCAAGTGCTTTGGCAGCTGAAGGTAATCTGAAAGATCGCAGGTGTGTTGATACGTCTGTTTGGCTGATTCTTCGATGATCTCAAGAAAAGAAAAAATCGATTGTCTCTCGGGTACCGTTGAAGAATACAACTTTTACAAGTCAAAGCAAATCAGTGATTTGGTCTGAAGTTCTGCTGCTACCGGGTTGGCTAATCTGCTGCTGATAAGGCTGATCTGAGTATAAAGAAAGGATCCAACCAACTGATCGCTGATGAGTTTTCCTCCGGGGGTTTCATTTACATTCCAACAGTTTCATTGCCAGCATACGATTCACTGCCAGCATATCGTTCAATCGCCAGTACAGCATACTCATCAACTGCACCCCAGTATCATCTCTACGAGTGTTAATTGACTCACGGCTGCACAAACACATCCACAGCATTACCGCCAACAGCTTCACTCATCTCAACTTGTCATCTCACCATTAGCACAACCCCCCTTCACATCTCATCATTGTTTACCCCTCACAATGCCGTCTACAAACAACAACACAAACCCCAACACGTCGGAGGCGCAGCCGCCGGAACCCCCCGCGCCCGCGCCCGCCTCCGCTTCCGCCTCGGCTTCTGCCTCCGCAGCCCCCGCCGGTGTCCTAAAAAGGAAAACAACCTCCATTGCCTCCAGTGGCACAGACACGCCTCTGTCCCGCAAAAGTGCGCCAACGTCAGGACCCGATTTCGGCAAAATCACCAGCCTGTCCAAACTTAAAGGGCCCGCAAAGGCCGTCAATATGACAGTCGAAACGGAAACTGTGGCTGCCGTTCCGACACTGACAGTGGCGCCGGTGCGGATTATCGACGAAGTGATAAACGGAGCCGCCGGTGGGGCTTCCGACGATCGGATGTCCTCCAGCGGCGATCTGACGAACCCGGCGGACGGCCACACGTCCCGTAAGACGATAATGAGCGACTCGGCGCTGATGCTGTCTTCCCGGACATCTGTGCCGCCGACGCCGGCGTCAGCATCTTTTGAGGTGTCCGGTCATCCGGACAGCGGGGCGCCGTCCCTGCTGCGGAACAACAGTGTGGACGGAACGGCCCGCGGGTTGATGGGACAGTCCGGATTGGCTGGCCCGGCGGGACTGGACGGAGATGCCGAGGCGGGACCGGACCGCGGCAGTTTAGCCGAGTCGTATAATCCCGAAGGCACGGAACACGAGTCTGCGTCGGAAGCTGTGACGGCAGAGCCGGAAGATATCGGGTCGCTGGCGGACCGGGACCATTTTGAAGAAGGGTCCATTCACCACAAAGCGATTGGTGTGGCTCCCGAGCCGAAGGCGACGACAGCGGCGTCCAAATCGGCTACGGGCGGCAATTCGGCCGGTGAAATTGCCTCATCGGGCTCGTCCACCTACCGGAAGAATAAGGGCAAAACAGTTTACAAAAAGAAGCTCGGCAGTTCGGCAGCCGCTTTGGGGCCCGCCAGCACAAAAGTGGAGTATTTTGCGGCAAAAGTGGCGTCGGCTGTAGGAGAAGCGGAGTCGGAAGACTCGGATGAGACGTTTGTGTACGAGTCAAAACCACAGGAGCCGCCGGAAGCGTCTGTGGCTACCGTGCGGCCGGCGTACAAAACCGCAGCCTCAAACTCCCAGATCACAATCACAGGGTCCTCGGATGCCGCAAACGGCGGCGGCGTCGGCTCTGACACCGGCACCGCTTCGGTATACTCAACAGCCACGGCCCGTGGACGGCCGGCGCGGTCGGCCCCGCATCCGTCGATTGTCCCGGAAGCCGGGCACGGAGTGTTTTCCCCTCCGGAAGCCGAGCCGGCCGGGCCAACGGGGCCAGGCAGGCCGAGCGGCCGGAATGAGAAAAGAGCCGTCCAGCCGCTGGGGCCGATTTCGGCATTTTCGGGACAGACGTCCGGCACAGTGTCCGGTAGGGCGTCTGGCAATTACCCCAGCAGCGCCGTGTCCAGTCATTTTGACGACGAACTCCATTCGGACAGGGACCCGCGGGAGGACGTTTGGAAGGCGCCGAGCCGGCATAAAAAGGACACAACGCTCAGCTCAACGTCCACAGCTGTGGACACAACTCCGACGGCGGATCCGGACAGGACACTGACGAAACCGCCCGAAGACAACTCGTCCAATTCGGGGTCCTCCTCCACCCGTAGTAGACGGAAGCCGCGGCAGCTCATCCGGCAAGGCGCGTCGGACTCCGAGACGTTCCGAGACGAGCAGTTTGCCCACCCAGCGGACCAGCGGGATTTCATCCGCTCGGCAGCAATGCTGGGCAAAAGATACCCGGAATATGACAGTAACGCATACGACTCGGAGGGGTACCGCTCGGCCAACCAGACACAGTCCAGCCGGCAACATTGGAGCCACACGCGGCACCACAGTGAAAAGGGGAAAAACCGGAATAGCAAGGAAACCGGGAACCGGAAAGTGTCGGCTTCTCGGAAGGCCGGGAACAAATCGTACCGCCACAATGCCGGCGCGGGGCCCGCCGCGGCTTCCGAGTCGAAGTACCGGTCCGCGGGGCCGCCGGCAGTCTCGGGGAAATTGGACGGCAGCACGGAGTTTAACGACTCGGAACATGCCATTTCGGGCATAGCGGCGGAAGACGGGCCGGCGCGGCGCGGGTTGCGGACGACGGCGTCTCGGCTTTTCGATCCGAGCGGGGCGCGGCTGCCCCGCCGCTTCATTGCCGGAGGAGACGACGACGAGGGCATCGACGCCCACGAAGACTACTTCAACGAATATACCCCGCTCCGGCGGGGCGAGCCGCACGGAAGCGGGCGGTACCGGGTGGAGAACTCCGGGCCCGGGTGGGGGTTTTCTCGGCACGCGTCGCACGGCAGCAACGCGTCCAACATGTCGTATCCGATAATATACTCGCCGCACAATCTGGCGCAGACGTACGGGTCGACAAACGACCCGCGGTTTATCTTCGGCATGAGTCCGCAGGGGCCGTATGAGCAGTTTGCCCTTCCGGGGAAACGGCGGCAGGTGAATGCGTGTCTGCGGTTTTCTGTGTGGCTTGTGGTGCTGGTGCTTTCTGTTTTGGTGCTGGGGTTTTTCCTGGGGTGCTTTCTGGCTACGCGGAAGGAGCTGCAGGATGTGCGGATAGTCAGTCTGACGGGTGTGCTGAGTTCGGATGAGGAGCTGATATTTGATTTGGTTACCGAGGGGTACAATCCGGGCATTCTGGGCATAACTGTGCAGGATGTGGAGCTGGACGTGTTTGCCCGTACCGCGTATTACCAGTCTCCAGATAGGGATGCTGGTAGTGCGGGGGAAGTAGGGGATGTAAGGGAATTGAGAGGCAATGAGCCGTTCTATCCTCTGAAGAAGCATAGCGATGGAGAGAGGGAAAGACCGGTGGGCAATGAGACTGTGCTGGTCAAGCTCGGCACGGTGTTCCGATTAGAGCTGCCGCTGCAGTTTGAAGGCGGCTTTTTCAATCGGAGGCCGCTGAAGTCTGTCGGAGAGGTGCATTTGATGCATCCGTGCTCAAATACGACAAGTAACGACGAGCCCAATAGGGACGATGAGGATGATGAAGACAGGGAGTTGATTACTATGGAAGAGGAGAAGATCATCAGTAAAATTGGTGCGCTGGAGATGAGTCAGCAGAATGCCAACTGGAGCATGATCATTCTGCATCCGTTTGACCTGGTGGTGAGAGGAGTGCTGAAGTACCGTTTGCCGTTTGGATCCAATTTCCACGAAGCTCTGGTGTCGAAAGCGGCTTATGTTGATCCGACGACTGACGATGATGACGACGGAGAGAACAGCGGGCGGAGCAGTCCCGCGAAGACAATGCTGATTGGGGTTTAGGGACTGGATTTGAGGACTGAAATGTGGTGGGGAAGCTTACTACAAATAAGGCATGGAAACGGCCAGTGGGGTTTGTATGGATTGGCGGGGTGGATGCAGATAGTGGGAGCTGCTTACTGTATATTCTTAACGAGATACGACTATTTATTTCTGTCCCATTGCGAGGCACTTTGTATTGGTATTAAGTAGTATAGATAGTAAGTATTGGTTGATATTGAGCAGGCTCTATCCGCAGGTTGTATGCAGCCTGAGCGACCTGCATATTTTGCTTGCGGAGGTTCATGCATGCTAATGCGTCAACCATGCAAAGAGAAGTTCATTCTATCGTCAGTGAACGTCCATCTCCACGTATGACAGACATCTTACTGTTGTATATGGTGTTCTCTAACTTATTAGTGAGTGGCCAGCTATCTGATATGATATCAAAAATTATGGGGTTTTCTTTACATGACTTATAGTGAATACACAACCATCGTGCTATAACTTTGATGCTGGCATTGCTTACTTTGCTTGCAGCTCTTTGCAGCAGACTCCGACATACTGTTACAACAACGGTGTAAGCAGTCAGCTACTATCTTCAAGAACAAGATTCAAGCGGTCTGATAATTCCAGTAATTCTTTCCAATCTTTTGGTAATAAAATCCCCTTCGTCCCACTCAAGCCCACCCCCTTATCGCATCCCCGTTGTCACCATTTCTCCCTATCTTCACGTGATCTGCATAATTCTGCACTATACTGCATCGTAACAGCCGGATGCAGCTTCCTGCATTACCCCGCATCCCTTGCCAATCTCTCTCCGATTACTTCTCCAATCGCCCCGCCAAAACAATCAAAAGAACATGCCGATAATCAGAGATTAACAGAATCCCTTCCGCTGCTGATAGCCAATCAGAAAATATCACTGAAACCTTGCAGATACCTGCACGACTGCACACGTTGCTACATAAGCAGCCCAGTCTCCAAAGGGAGTGTCTGCCTGCCCAACACCTAAACAGAAGATGGGCAATTGTTTTGCAAAGCCATCGGAACAAATAGCAAAGCCGACGGGGGGCCGTGTGGTAGGCCGGAAAGCTGCCGAGCCGAAGACGCCGGGAAATTCTGTGGCTCCGGCAGCCCCGGCCAGTGGAGCCAAATCGGCCCGAAAGCCGAAGGTGGCCGGAGACGGCCGGAAGCTCGGCCCGCAAGAAACTCAGGCGGATGCTAAAGCCGCTGCCGCGTTGGCTGCCGAGGTATGATGATATTGAAGAATTGCATAACGATGAAGTTAGAAGATTTGATTTGATGTTTGTGCTAGATACTGACAGACACGGCTTTGTTTCTTTTTGATGACAGAAACGGCTGGAAAGCAGGAAACCGGCTGGCAAATTAGGCACCCAGCTGGAACAGGAGCGGAAGAAAAGTACTCAGAAGCACCTGGTGGAGGCGTCACAGAATAATTTGGCGTCAAAAGACCAGCCGCTTGTTTTTGACTGAGAAGGTTATTTAAGACAACTGTGGAGAAAATGGAATCTGAAAAATACAACGGTAGAGTGACAGATTTATGGGTATAAGGGGATAAGTAGGAATTGAACGCATTTCCACTCCGCTTGAGAAGGAGTTTAAATGCATTGGCTGATTCTGCAAGACGGAAAGGGGTTATTGAAGAGTTGGGAGGAAATGAGTAGAGGAAAAGGGTGTATTAAATAGTTGACAAAGATGTCTCCAGAGGTGAGAGTGAAGATGCTGCATAGTCCAAATGGCAGCCGGGTGGCAAGCTGGAAGAGCAAGCTGGAAGAGCAAGCTGGAAGAGCAAGCTGGAAGAGCAAGCTGGAATGGTGTTACAAGTGCCATAGACATATCAACGGCTTCATACAAATTGTGATGTATAATTATATGCAATTGCGCTAGGTTTGTATTATACGTATGCAATATTTCTCTATGGCTTTGTCATTATAGTTACATTTTACCCCCTGCCATGCATCATTTTCACCAGTGTTGCATCGCTGACATATGCGTCTCCCAGAGCACTACTGCAGTTTTCAATGCTTCTGCATCTCTTTATATCTGCCACTCAAACGTCTTTCCCTGCCTTCCCGACGGCATTAAGGCATTTCCACATTGCCGCATCTCTGCACATCTGCAACTCTTCCAATCTTTCTTTCCACCTTGATCCTCAACGTGCTAGATTTTTGCCTTTCAATTGTGTTTCCTTCTTCATATTCCTTATAAGCTCCTGCTGTTCTTCCCTTTTCTACTTCTCCCCTATAATCCTCTCATCTCTTCTAAACCCATAACACCTTTCCATACATCCTCAATCCTCTCAACTCCTCCTCATCACCCAGCCCCTAAACGGTATATCTCCCCTGCGGCGCGCGTGACTCGTTGACAGCATTCTGAATAAGACTCTGCACCACAATGTCCCGCAGCTGGTTGACAGCCAGAGACACTGCCAGCTTTGTCGGGCCCTCAATCAGCAAATGCAGCTTCTCCTTCCCGTCAGACGTGCTCTGTCCTTTCTTATCAGGAGGGAAATACTGTCCTTTGATGGTAATCGACGACCCGCTTTCCTCGCTGACTTTTTTGTGGGTGGCGTTGCTGACGGCAGACCATCTTGCCCGCTGTGGCAAGTCGTTGATCTCGAAATTGGCATGGTAGTAACTCTGGTCCGGCCCGCGATTTTCCGGCGCGGCGCCTTCCACGATATCCGACACCATTTGGATTTTGCTCCGTACCAGCTCGAGTATAGATTCGTAGGAGCTGCCGTCTCCGCTGCCATCTGACGCCTTCCGGCCTACCCCGCTTACCCCGCCTACCCCACCTACCCCACCTACCCCGCCTGCACCGCCTACCCCGCTGCCGGCTTTTTCCCCATCCTCAGAATACTTCACCCGCTCCGCCTGCTTCGACCGCTGCCGCTCCTCGTCTAGCTTGTCCAGCCCCTTGCCGCCAAACCCGGAGTGCAGCTTCTCCTTGCCGGCTTTGATCTTCGCTTGGAACTCGTCGGCTATCTGCTTCAGCGGCTCGGGAATCGGCACCCCCGAAAGCCGCAGCGCCTTGGCAATGTCAAACGCACTCCGGTCCTGCTCCGGCGTAACATACGTCACGGCAGTCCCGGAACAGCCGGCCCGGCCCGTGCGCCCGGCCCGATGCACATAGTCCTCCAAATGGCTGGGCGCGTCGTAGTTGACCACCCATTCCAGCTGCTTGACGTCCAGCCCGCGGGCCGCCACCGACGTGGCAATCAGAATCGGCACGTCGCCCCGCTTGAAACTGGCAATAGCCGCGTCCCGGTCCATTTGGTCTTTGGCGCCGTGGATGGAAAGGCACAGATACCCTCTTTCGATCAGCTCCTTCAGCAGATCGTCGGCGGCCTGCTGCCGGTCCACGAAAACCAGCACCCGCGCCTCCGGCTGCTGGTTGTATATGCGGCCCAGCAGTTCCAGCAGCTTGCGAAATTTCTGCTCCTCGGGCACCACTTCCACTATTTGGGTAATTTCCGCCGCCACAACCCCGCGCGCGCCTACAATCACTTCCACAGGCCGCGTGAGGATCCGTTTCGCCAGGGACTCCATTTTGGACGGGAAAGTAGCCGAAAAGAGCACCGTTTGCCGGTCGGGCCGGATGTTGCGGATGATCCGCATCACCTGCGGCTCAAAGCCCATGTCAAACAGCCGGTCCGCCTCGTCCAAAACGAGGTATGTGACGCGGGCCAGGTTCGTCACGCGGCCGGAATTAGCCGCCAAAAGGTCAATCATGCGGCCCGGCGTGCAGACGATGATTTCGGCCCCGCGTTTCAGGTCGGCAATCTGGTCCTTTATCGGCGCCCCGCCGTAGGCACAAACGGCCCGCAGGCCGAGCGCCCGCAGGAACGGCTTACAGTCGCGGTGGATTTGTGCCGCCAGTTCCCGCGTCGGCGTCAGCACAAGCGCAATGGGGCCCTCGTGTTTGGCGAGCGGGCGCTGGTCTTTAATCTGGCGGAACATCGGCAGGAGGAACGCGAGGGTTTTGCCGCTTCCCGTTTTGGCAACTCCGATCAGGTCTCGGCCCGCCATTATAGCCGGCACGGCTTGGGACTGGATCGGGGACGGCATATCAAAGCCGAGCTCGGAGGTTAGGACGGCCATGACGGCGGCGGGTAAGCCGAGCTGGGACCATTTGAGGATCGGTTTCGGGCAGTTGAGGCCGCGGATTTTGATGCCGTCGAGCTGGAGGCGCAGGGCGTCTACTTCCTGTTCCGACAGGGAGGCCAGTTCTTCCGGTTCCACGTAGAAGTTTTTGCGGAACGGCTCGTAGTGCATTTTGCTGTGGTCCACTACGGGGATGTCTTTACGTTTCTTCTGTTCCAGGCGGGCCAATATGGCGGCCGGGTCGTCGTCGGCACCGCCTTGGCCGGCGGAAGGATCCGAAGCGGCTTTTTCCGCTTCCGTGTCGCTGTCCAGCAGTTCCTGTTGTTGGGTTTCGGAGTTGTTTTCTCGGGTGGTTTGTTCGTGGAGGAGCATAGAGGACATGACGGCGTCTAGGGGGTCTTCCTCGGGGTCTAAAGAGGGGGCTGAGGAGGGGTCTGAGGAGGGGTTCGGGGTGGGGTCTGAAGTGGGGGCAGGACGGGACGGAGGCAGGTCAGGTGACTTGGCGGGTTCGCCGGGGTTCGGCACTGATGGACGGGAAGATGCGGGGGTTTCGGATGAGATGTCGGGTTCTCCGAATGGGGAAAATGACCGCTTTGCCGTTTTGGGTTTCCCCGAGTCTTTTCTCAGTGAGAAAGCAAATCCGGTTTTCTTCACTGGGCCGAGGGAGATAGGGGCGTTTGTGGATCCGCTGGGTGCGCCAGCGGTTTGTGCCGCCCCCGCCGCGGCCTCTTGGCGCGCTTTTTCTTCCGCTTTCTTTTTCTTCCACTGTTCCAGCTTCAGCCGCCTGAGCCGCACTTTTTCGCTCTCGGCGGTGGGCGCAGACTCTCCGGCCGTCTCGGCACCCGAGCCGGCGGACTCGGCTTCTTGCGGCGGGGACGCCCGCGGAGGTTCCGTCCGTTCCGCCCGTTCCGTCCGTTCCATCCGTTCGGCCGGCTCACCAGGCCGCATCCGTTTAGCCGCCGGCAGACCCAACGGGCTGCTCTCGCCACTGGGATCGTATCGTTTGTAGCTTTCACGTTGACGGGGAGGGGACCTGCTGGGTTCGTGGCGGCGGGGTTTGCCGCTACTGTGCCGGTAGTCCAAATCCCGATCGCGGCCGAGCCGGCCCGGCCCGTTCCGATCCCGTTCTTCCGTTCGGGAGTATTTTTCTTCCGGCCGTCTCCGGTCTCGGTCTGTCGGGCCGAACCGGTCTCTTCCGTTCCGCCTATCGCGGTATGAGTTGTACATTGTGAAGAGTTGTGCGTTATGGATTGTGGAGCAAGAAGTTCCTCAATACTGCGCTTTTATGGTGGTCGAATGACATTATAAAGGGCTTTATTCTGTTTTGTTTATTGATATATTTTCGTTTATGGGCAGGCGACTTCATCTCAGAGATTTTCCCCATTTGCAGAGCGAGATGTGATGTTGGTAGGGTGGGGGTCACAGAAGATATAAAGTTCATGATTCTAATTGTGCATGAGACTGCGTCAACATGCGTTTTGTCAGGCATTTGTCACATCGCCCGAAGCTTCATGTCACGGTTGGGTCGGAATCACAGCTTGTAAGGTTAGACGGGGAATGTGGGGTACACTCAGCGGAACGTGACAAGTGAAACACGGGATTGGGGGGAGAGAAAAATGCGGGAAGGGAGGGAGAGAGAAGAGGGAATATGTGGAGATTGAGTATAACTAGGATTTGAGGATCAAGTAGGCGGTACTAAGGTAGAAAGGGGGTTTGTCAAGTAAAGCCTGCTGTTCTCTCTGGGTAGCTTTCTTTTCCCCGTGTCCTCTAAAATTTCAAGCTAAATGAAGCTTGCATCCTACATGTGAAGATGACGCATAAGTTGCTGCAAGGTAAGTTGCATGCAGGTACTGTGCATAAAGATCAGGAGATGCGTCAACTATGCATGATAATGCATGACTATACAGAGTCATCTCATGAGACGGCTTTGTTTGGGCCGAGACGAATAATAGAAGTGCGATTCTCAGAGAATTTAGACGGTATCATATACATCGAGACTTGTCGAGCTCATAAATATTACAGTTTGAGTGCTGCTATGCAATGTTCAAAGCTCATGGTATGTGGACGTCACTGCATTGGTGATCGCTCACCTGCAGTTGGAGGGGAGGCCTTCGCTTCTATCGTAGGATATGAGACATTTGCTACTTCAAGAGAAGCTGAACACGTTTGCATTGTCGGAAAAACACCCGGTATCTCAATCTTGACAAAGCCGCTTTCCCCGGGCTCCGAAGCTCAAACGGGAAATGCAATTCTCTGTCAAATTCCCGTTGTTTGCTTCCTTCAGTCTGGCAATGCCGCAGAAGAACAAGCCCTGTATTATATAGCTACAAAGTAACCCTTGTTGTTGTCATAACCAGCGGAAAAGCCAGGGCTCGACTCTGCGCTGGCCTGATGGTTAGATTTGAAACGCATGGCACCGTACAGTAAAGACTATATAAGTACCCCGTTCACTCACATAGCACGTACTTTTAGAACTGTGAGGCTATAAAGTGAGGAGCGTCTCTCCCTTCCCCAGATTTCAACGGATTAACCTATCACGCCCGCCATCCCTCCATCAGCCGTGTTTCCAGTGCAAATTTAGCCAGAGAAAAAAGGCAAACAAACGCCATTAATTTCTCAGGTATGTTATATATCTCAACCATCATCACGCTCTCTTAAACCCAGCAGTCTTTCCTTTCGTGAGAGCATCAGAATCCTCCTCACCAGCACCCTCGGCTCAATCCCGCTGCTGCATTTCCTTCCCTGCAGCCACATGCACTTAGACGCACATGCATGCACTGACACGCACCTGCATGCACCATCATGCTCTCCCACGCATGCACATGCATGCACCCTCATGTCCGTCCGTCCTGGAACACCCGGAGCAATTAAACTTTGGACCGGAACCGGTTCTGCCAGCTTCGAGACATCCGCCCCAATTACATTCCATCTCACTACTCCGTCCCCCTTTTCCATCACTCTTTCTCCCAAAATGCATTTATATCAAAGATTGAACTCCCGCTGGCTTTTCCCTCCAAACACGGAAAATCTCGCTCACCCGCTGGTTTTCTCCTAGAGGACAAAACACCTTAGAGACTGCTGGATCATCCCGCTCCCCTTATACTAACTACTGCACCCTGACTGTTGTCTACAATGTTAGCTGCCCGATTGAGACCCGCTGCCCGTGTCGCCAGCACCTCTGCTCGGCTTTTGCCCGTTGCGGCTCGCCATTTCTCCCTCACTGCTGCCGCCATGGAGGCCCACCGCACGGAAACGGATGCCTTCGGCCCCATTGAAGTGCCGGCCGAGAAGTACTGGGGCGCCCAGACCCAGCGGTCTTTGCAGAATTTCAAGATTGGCGGCCCCCGCGAGCGCATGCCGGAGCCGATCATCAGGGCGTTTGGTATTCTCAAGAAGGCTGCTGCCACTGTCAACATGACGTACGGCCTGGACCCCAAAATCGGGCAGGCGATCCAGCAGGCTGCCCAGGAGGTGATTGACGGCAAGCTGGAGGGCAACTTCCCGCTGGTTGTGTTTCAGACCGGTTCCGGGACGCAGAGTAATATGAATGCCAACGAGGTTATCTCCAACCGGGCCATTGAGATACTGGGCGGGGAGCGCGGGTCCAAGAAACCGGTGCACCCGAACGATCACGTGAATATGTCTCAGTCGTCCAATGACACGTTCCCGACTGTGATGCACATTGCCACAGTTTTGGAGATCACGCGCCGGCTTATCCCTGCTCTCACGGCTCTCAAGGACTCTCTGGCAGCCAAGGCCAAGGAGTTTGATCACATCATCAAGATTGGCCGCACCCATCTCCAGGACGCCACCCCGCTGACTCTGGGCCAGGAGTTCTCTGGATATGTCCAGCAGCTGCAGTTTGGCATTGAGAGAGTGGAAAACACTCTGCCGCACCTGAGAAACCTGGCGCAGGGCGGAACTGCCGTGGGCACTGGGCTCAACACCAAGAAAGGATTCGACAAGAAGATTGCCGAGGTTGTCACTGAGCTCACTGGGGAGCAGTTCTACACTGCCCCGAACAAGTTTGAGGCCCTGGCTGCCCACGATGCCATGGTTGAAGCCTCAGGGGCTCTCAACACTGTGGCCGTTTCTCTTTACAAGATTGCCAATGATATCAGATACTTGGGCTCCGGCCCCCGCTGTGGGTATGGCGAGCTTGCTCTTCCTGAGAACGAGCCTGGCTCCAGTATTATGCCTGGCAAGGTGAACCCCACCCAGAATGAGGCTGTGACTATGCTGTGCACTCAGGTGTTTGGCAACAATGCTGCTGTCACGTTTGCCGGTGCTTCTGGTCAGTTTGAGCTCAATGTGTTCAAGCCTGTGATTGCCTCGAATGTGCTGTCTTCCATTCGCCTGATTGCCGACGGCTGTGACTCTTTCAGAGTCCACTGTGTGGACGGCATTAAGGCGAACGAGAAGAGAATCTCCCAGCTGCTCCACGAGTCTCTCATGCTGGTGACTGCCTTGAACCCCAAGATCGGCTACGATGCCGCTTCCAAGGTTGCCAAGAACGCTCACAAGAAGGGAATCACTCTGAAGCAGTCGGCTTTGGAGTTGGGTGTTTTGACCGAGGAGGAGTTTGACGAGTGGGTCAGACCCGAGAAGATGATTGGCCCCTCTGATTAGAAGGCATGAGGTAGAGATTCCTTGAGACTGGGAGATTCCTTGATATTGGGAGACTCCCCGAGGTCCCGTGAGTTTTCACTCTTCTTTATTTATTTGCAAACACGACTATTTATAAACTCGATGGAAAATATGTACTGAATTGTTGTAGTTTTGCCGCAGTTTGAAATGTGGGGAATGAAAATTCCACTCCAGTCACGTGATGTTGAACGGAGCCGGAGTAAATGATGCGTCGAATGAGGTTAAAGGAGGTAAGCGACGATTGAGAGAATGCCAAGCATGTGGGGAGTGATACGGGTTGCTTAACAAAGAGACGGGTCTTATAAGGAATAACTGAGTGAAATATCAGTCCCTCAGGCATGCCTGTGTGCTCCGCTTGATCCGTCCCTCACGTAAGTACTACCTTCTCCGTTACCAAGGGCTCCAGCTGGAAAGGAGCGCAATAGGGTGTTGATTACAGCAGAAGCCTCAAAATCAGCTCTCATCATAAACTTCTGTCTCCCGCTCAACTTCTCACTTCTTTCTTGCCTAACAGCAATAGCTCCATAACTGCGGAGAGTCCTCTGATCTGCAAATCTGAACCTCGCGTCTCACCCCAACTCCTACCTTGGAGTCTCCTCTCAGCTTAAACATCGCGTCTCTTCTCATCCGCAACATCACATCTCCTCTTGATGTAACTCTTCCTTGAAGTTTACGCCAACTGTGAATGCTGCGAGTAACAAAGCTGTTAATCTGCTAGAGATAAATAAAGAAACTAAACAATCATTTGGGGGGTCAGATAGAGTGATGCTGATGAGAACTGAAAGAACCATATTTCAGCTTCTTGCTCGAGATATACCTCTTTAGTCTGTGCGGATATATCACTGTTCCCCTAACTTCACACCTTGGGTGTTCCTACCTTCTTGAACTACAGTATTTCTTCAACCAACATTTGAACCAAACACCCAATCGACAGCGGCAACTATGAGCTCAGTTCCCTGGGCAAAGAATCCGGAAGCCGCGGAAGGCTCATCCGAGTCCAGCGCCACACAAACGGCAGAAGCGTCACAGTCCAAACCTACTTCCGAACATCCTTCCGAACATCCTTCCGAACATCCTTCCGAAACTACTCAACAAAACAAACCGCCAACCCTAAACGAAGACAAACCTGCCAATGAAAATGCAAACACGAAACTGAACGGGGAAGACGGCGAAGGAGACCCAGCAGTGCAAAGACGGAGAAAATTCCATAAACGGACAACCGACCGAGACTCGCCAGCCCCGCGCCGAAGTCTGGTCGGCTCTATCCGAGGGGACGACGACGACCACAGCTCGGCTGCGACTCAAGAAAATGCGACAAACGCGGCAACTGCCCCAAGCCAGCCAGCTCGGCAAAGAGTGCGGGAGGTGTCACATGACCAGAGGCCCCGGGCCCCGCCGGTGATTGAATCCCGAGTTGTGGAAGAAACAGCCGAGGAACGGAAACTGAAGCGGCCCAAACGGCGGGGGAATATCGACGAGCAGCTGAAAAGAGCGGAGGAAACGCGAATGATGGACGAGGCGTACCAGCGCAAGTTTACCCGAACTGCGTTGGAAGCGCGGAAACGGGAACAGGTGAACGAAATCGGTCTGAACAACATTGTGCGGGACTTTTATAATGCCCGGGCTTCCATTGCCAAGAAGGAACAGCGGAACCTGTCGCCGATTATCCGAATGCGGAACTTCAATAATGCCATAAAGTATATGGTGATTGGTAACTTTGCCAAACCGGGCGACGCGGCTCTGGATCTGGGATGTGGCAAAGGCGGTGATTTGTTCAAATGGCTCAAGGCGGAGATTGGATTCTATGTCGGCATTGATATCTCCGACAACAGTATATCTGAGGCTGTGAGACGATACCGGTCAATCAAGCGGAGCAAGTTTGAGGCTCTTTTCGTCGTTGGAGACGCGTTCGGGGAACCGATTCAAAAAGTGCTGGAAGGCTTGGAACACCCGCATCCATTTGATATTGTCTCCACCCAGTTCTGTCTGCATTATGCGTTCGAGTCAGAGAAGAAGATCCGGCAGCTTCTGCAGAACATCTCCGTATCACTGAAAAAGGGAGGCTTTTTTGTGGGGACGATACCCAGCAGCGATTTCATTATCAGAAAAATCAAAACCCTTCCTGAAGGAGAAATGGGCTGGGGGAATTCAGTTTACTCAGTCAAGTTTGACCAGAGACTGCCGAAAGACGGGTTGTTCCAAAGCCCTTTTGGGAATATGTACACTTTCTATTTAGAGGATGCCGTGGACAATGTGCCGGAATATGTGGTCCCTTTTGAGGTTTTACGGAGTCTGGCAATGGAGTATAATCTGGAACTGAAGTACCAGTCGGGATTCACTGAACTGTTCCAGGAGGAGATCGGCGAGTGGTATCACAAGTTACCTCCTAAGCTTGTGGAGGGAATGAAGAGGAGCGATGGCTCGTATGGCCTGCAAGGTGACGAGGCAGAAGCCAGCAGTTTCTATATGGCTTTTGCTTTCCAAAAGGTTGGACTGTAAATGAGTGTGAATATCGGTTGTGGAAAAATCTGGAGGTTTGAAATGAGGTATGTCATATATTAAGGGAGCGATCAGATCCTATGATTCGAGTTAATGGATATCTTCTCACTTCAGAGCTGCAAAAGGAACCGCGAGTGCTATCTCTATATGTCGACAACATCTCACAACAGGTCCCAACTCCTATTAAACATATGGCTTCTCACCCTTTAGTCGCCTTTTCTTCAAGTCATTCTATCATAGCGCCATCTTGTCTTCTCATTCCAAGGAATCAGCACCCCACAGTCGCATAAACCAATCACAAACTTGTAGTAACTGTCACAGCCTGCGAGTTGATCAGCATTATCGGCGGAAGCCCATCGCACCACAACCCCAAATTCTCAATATACGCATCGGCATCGTCTTTGTCTTTGTATGTTCCCGGAGCCGGCGCCGGCAGAGTTGAGAATATGAAAGAAGTTCTATCAGCTGGCGAGGTGACCTTCATGATATCATTGAGTATCAGATGCTGAGCGATATCGGGCAGATCGTTGAAAGTAATATAGTCGTAATGGCTACCAGCCGAGGGCTTACCTTCCGTCGATACATTCTTTGAGAATGATGGCTGAGCTGAAGAGTGCGAGCCATAAGAATCTGCCTCCGAACAACTGTTGCTGGTACTGGCATCTCCGATCTGAACCCCAAAAAGCGTATCTGGCGTTCCAGGATAGGAATGTATGGTATCTGCCTGAAGATCGCCACTTCTCTTCATTTTCATACTCGCCAAAGCTGTTTGGCTGCTGCGATTAGACGACTGGCCAGCCGTTCTTACCGGCTGTGATTTGAACATTATGGACTGTTTGCCCTCTTCCGCGTCTACGTCCACATGCGGCTGTGGGATTGCCTCTGAGCTGAAGACCGGCCGCCTTTTGTTCCATTTTGAGACGGCAGCTGCACGTGCGGCAGACCCTTCCGCCACACTTTTGTAGTCTCCTGCCGTCTTGGAAGACCCTCCCAGTGCGGCAATCTCAACATCTGTGCGGCTGTTCCGAACTCTTTGAATAGAGAACGATTTCCGGGCCCCAGGGAAATTGAAGAATGTCTGCTCAGTACTTCTGTCCAAAGAGGCCTTGGGAGACCCGACAGCACTGTTTGCAAGATAATCATACTCCAAATCAGTTTGGGAAACCGCCTCCGAGGAATCAGATTCCGAATCCGGGTCCAAGGGAGTGTCCAATCCGGTCACCCGTTCCTCTCCTACCATTGGCGCCAATCTGCTAGTTTGCATTGAAAATGCCACCCCCAGCTTCTGCATATTGCTAGCCGAGACTCGTCTCTGAGCAGCCCCCACGGCCTGAGGAAGCATTTGGGTCATCAAATCGTTACTCACTTGGCCAATCTCAGTAGGGAACAGAGACCGCAGCACAGAGACTGGCACTAATCCAGACCCCGCAGACCCTTGGCTGGCGCGGTAGGCTTTCAGGGTCTGCCACCAGCCCTCATTGGCCAGTTTCTCACTGATTCTCCCCTCGTCGTCCCTTTTCCCGTGGATAAGCACTTCGTAGGAGTTGAACCTCCCGCACGACAGCCACAGCACAACTACCTGCGCCTGAATACGCAGAGAATCTAAAAGAGACTCTACGCGGCAGCGCTCCTCTTCCACGTCTTCGGGGAACTCTACAAAAACAACCACCCGCAGCTGGTGGGTTCGTTTCCACTTCGGCACAGTATGCAGAAGAGTGCCCAGCTGCAGGATAAGCGTGTATGTGTCGAAGTTGGTGGTCAAGGCAGACATTCCGCTTGTCTCGTCCACAATCTGAGCCGACATTTGGATAGGGTACAAGTCAATAAAGCGCTTTGGTCCTTTTACATCTGCCTTTGTAGGGAAATGCAGTCGGGGAAACCCTTTTGCAATAGCCACATTGGAGCCCATCAGCATCAAATCCTCCACCGTTCGCACCCAATCCTGGGAGGTTATACTCTGGGGAGGAAACAGAGCTTTTGGGGATTCCCCTTCCGTTTCCGGGAACTCGGACTCGGGGACATATGCCTCTTCGCGGGCCAGTTTGCTGCCAGATTTGATGTTCACTTCGGCCGCCTGTTTGCCATAGGCCGAATGTTTCCGCTCGCTACTCCCAGAGCCCGATCTGTCATAGAAACCCATTACGGTGATATTCGGTTTCATGCCGCCGAGCCCTGAGCCCATGAACACATTGCGGACGCCCCAAACCAAATCTGTCCCGGCGCCAACCTGCACAAACGCCTTCACGCGTCCCAAATCCCGCAGCCGTATCCAGGCAGCATTGACCTTTTTTATAAGCGGGTAGTCGGCCTCAAAATCCCGAGTAAGCACGACATGTCCCAGTATGTACAGACCACCCTTTTTCAGGTTGTTGCAGAAATGTATCAGTTTCCACGCTGATCGGGGATCGTCCACCAGAAGGAGGATCTGCGGTCGCCAGAATTTGGGGTTGTCCTGTCTCAGTTTGAACAGGTATTTACGCACCTGGTGATAGATAAGCGACTGGGACACATCGCCCCATTGTTTAGGGGGAGCCATGTAGTGAATAAGCAGAAACAGCCCTGCAATGACAAACAGGGTCACAGTGGCCGAACTGCCGTCTACTACAAACATGGCAATGAGACTGCTGACAAGGCCCATGAATGCCGTCATCCAGTTAAAGTATTTGAACGACGGCCTGAAGTTTGGCGCGCCTCCTATTTTCAAGAGAAAACACGCCAGGTTCGTGACAATAAACGTGACAAGAAATGTCATGCTGATCATTGTCGCAATCGTATTCACATTCCCCAGCAGAGTCAACTGGCAGAGGATATACGTAGCCAGCAGTGCAGGCAACGGCTTTTCAAAGACTTTTAGACCCGGAAGCAACTGGTCCTTGGCAATGGCTTGCAGAAGCGCTGCTGCCCCTACTATACCCACAATGGCTGAAAACAAACTGGTGGAAAATTCGCCCAGCAACACAACAAACTGCGCCATAGATACGGTTTGAATGATCTGCACATCCTTGTGCAAAAAGTCACGGGGAATTGAACACCCCATTGCAACGATCACAGAAGCATAGCAGACAATAGTGAGCAGTAGCCCTTTCAAGGTACCCTGAGGGATGGAAACAGACGGAGCTTTCAGATCTCCCGACATGGACGCGCCAGCAAAAATCCCGGCAGTGGCTGGGAAAAAAATGCCAAACAAATCCTGAAATGTTTCCTTCCCCGGAAGAAGAGAACCCGCAGCACCAGCGGTAAACTCAGGCCAGAGATTTTCTCTCGTTGTCTTCCAGGACGGGCCTGTATAGTATGTGTCAAGTTTAGGTGAATAGAACGGCTTGACAAAGAAGACAGACACAGGAACAGACAGCGTTGCGATCAGCAGAATAACAAACAAAAGCATGCCGGCTTTGGAGACCATCCCTGAGCCAACAACGCAAACAGCCGTGCAGCATAACAGAAGCACAGTAGAGTATATGAATACAGACCATTGATCTTGGGCCAGCAGATGTCCCAATACTCCATCCTTTTCGCCGAAATTGAACAGCAAGGGCTCAATGAACCCAATCACATTCATACCCGAATTGAGAATCTGGCCGAGGTAGAAAACAATGCCGATACTGCCGCCAAATTCGGGACCCAAAGAGCGCGATATCATATAGTACGCTCCGCCGCCTTTCACAGTTCCGTTTGTGGAGATGGCCGAGATGGAAAGCACGGTGAAAAGATCAATAGCGTAACTCATAAACAGCAGGAAGAACATCCCCAAAATGCCCATCTGACCCAGAATAAAACCAAACCGCAGAAACATCAGAATAGACAGCACGTTCAGAGTTGTGGGGACGAAAACCCCGGCAAAGGTCCCCATTTTCCCCTCTGCCGGCGCCGGCTGCCCGTCTGCTTCTTTTTCACCATTTTGTGCATCTTTCGATAATTTCGCCAAAAGGCTGTCGGTTTCACTGTAGGAAGTCATCAGAGCCAGCAAGCCAAAGAGAAGCAAACCACGTTACTCCCACCACTTTAGGGATCAACAATACCCGTGAGTTGCTTCCAACCACAAGTGACAGAGGCCGAACAGACAAATTTGTGGATGTGGCCCCAGTGTAATCGCTCCAATGTTAACAGAAGTAAAAGCACCCAAGCGCACCTTTTTGTTATACTCCTAGTGAATCAACCAAATGTTCACCAACAGCAGGAATCATTCCATGCATGGACGTCGATGGTCTCACGCGACAGGCTTGGAGCTGCTGGCACAGTGTCAACCCAGCTATTGAGGAGTCCGGAAAACTTTTGAAACGTAAATATTCCCCAACCCAATCTCATCCCTCTTATCAACAGCCCCCATCTTATCCCACATGTTCGTAAAATGTATCCTGCACACCATTCATCCTCCCATCACTTCCCTCCCATCCCTCCCATCCCCGAGACAGCATCTCCTCCGTGATTAGATTAGAGTTATCGAGCAGGTCTTGGAGACTCGTCTCGTATCGGGTTTGCTTCATCCAAAGGGGCAACCGGTGTTATCGCAGCCTTTTCAGGACGGCAATGTCTCATATGTAAGTCGGTAAGAGGCGGCCGATTGTTTATGCTGAGTGGTTGCACTGGGGTCATGTGATCTGAGGGGGGAGAGGGAGAGAGACTGAGGGGGAGGTACACAAGACTCTATGGGAGAGTGAGAAATGAGCAAGCCGATAGAAGGAATTGTTGACAATTAAAATGTACATACTTTTGGTTAAAGGCTTCACTACCTTATGTCTCTGTGCTTGGTGTATTGGAGCTGTTTCGAGGGAGATGACTGAGGGTGTATCCCCACTTACTTCCATCTCGACAACAGGAGGAGACGCCATGTCTCTACTGTCCGCTATTTCATGTCCGGAAGAATCTCTTTGTCCGGACATACCTTTATCCTGTCCCATAACCAATCTCCATACATTCCCCCCAGTTTGATCTCAGCTCACAGGGAAAAGTCGGGGTGAAAAATATACGGCCTCGAGAGGCTCAAAAAGAAACTAGAGTCTGTATCATTGAACAAATATAGCATTGTGGAAACACAGAAAGCATTTCAAGCCTCTCTGTAACTCCGACGGTACTCTAACGGGGCTCATAAGCCAGAAAAGGCTCGTTGGGAGTGTGGAGCCGACATAACTGCACAATGCTGGCCCGAGCCCTCCGGCAGGGATGTCGGAAGAATCTGGCGACTTTCCCTTCCGGATGCCGGTCGGACATGCAGCCTTTTGCGCGTATACACACCGGAAGAACGTCTGTGAATAGCGCGGAAACCGACCTGTTCGAGGACTACCTGCCGGCCCGAAACGCCAGCTCGCGCCAAGCCGGAATCTCTCCCGAAACAGTTTCTCTGCGACCAAAACCGGCGGAAACGGATTACCGAGAAATGGCTATCAAAGCAGCCGGCGATAGGGACATCACTACACTGATAGCGGCGCTGTCAAACTTGCAGCGCAGCGGGACGCCTCTGCAGCAGATATTTCGGCGAGACGAGTTGTCTCTACTTCTGCGGGGATTCACAGAGGACGGATATGCTTTGAGAGATCTGCCGCACCGGGTATTTATGTTTTGGTTTGATGAGATCGTGGGGGCCATTGAGGCATTCAACGGGTCTGGTGAGACCGGCAGCTACATGGGTCTCTCGCTCTATGATTATGAGAGGATCTTTGCCATATATATGGTGGGCGGCCGCTATCTGCAGTTGCGGGATCTCTTTCAGAAGATTATATCTGGGACAGTGAGTCATTCAGAGCAGAAGAGTTCTGTGTATTCCTTCACCAAAGTGAACCTCAACATCTGGAACGGATTTCTCCAGCTGATGTGCCAAACAGATACGAGTCTGTTTAGCTATAACGGCAAATGGGTGTTTCCAAAGAGACATTCCCGACCCCCGGAGCTAGGCATGCTGGATCCTGTTGATGTGATTAAAGAGATGAAGTCGTATGGGGTGCAGCCTGATCTGCGCACCTACGAGCTTGCCATACTCAGCCTGGGCTATCAGAAAAACATCTTCATGATTGATGCGCTGATAAAACTGCTGTGGGACATTGACGGGCTGGAGCCTGTCAGCAGGTACGATGCCAATCATCTGGTCTCTATAAAGCCCGATGATTTCATCAAACCGGAGATATCGACCCTAATAGCTTTAGTGCATGCATACTGTGTGAGCAACCAGCTGCCAAAGCTGATGCACTATTTGGATGCCTTTGGCAACAAGTACCCCTGGCTGAATTTCCGTTTGAGCCGGCACAGGAAATCCGATGCCGAGCAAATGGATAAACTGTGGCTGGTGTTATACCGCTGGCTGGTTGTGGTTGAAAAGGAAAGCTACGCCGAGATTGGCCATTTGGTGGACAACAAAACAAAAGGCGTGATGAGCGGAGCCATGTGGGACTATATGATTCAGATCAATGGAGCAAACCCCGAGAGGCTTTTGGCAAGCAAAAAGATCCTGAAGGCCAGAGCACAGGCACTGAACGGCTACCGATCGTCGTCGCAGTTGCTGAAAATGGTTCCTGTGCTGTATCGCTACATGTGTGATCCAGAGACACAGCCTGCCAGCAGCATTGAAATTGGCAAAAACTTCACCTCGTCTTTCCTGGTGTTGGGCTGTAAGCGGCTGATCCGTTTTGGGCTTGTGGAGGAAGCCTTGGAGGTGGGTAATGCATATGTGAAGATGGACGAAGAGCTGAATCGGCTGCCCAACGACCAGAAGCTGCTTGATGCTCTGGAAAGAGAAGCAGCAAAATATTACAAGAGAAAGAAAATAGCGCCATTGAAGGTTGGAAGTGAGGGGCAGGAGAATGCCGAGCCTGAAGCTTCTGATGAGAAGATGAATGTATAAACAACACGGGATTTGGGCATGAGTGTTACGTGTTACGAGCAATGTACGTAGAATACAAAAGACTTTCTGTCATTCATTGATATGGGGCTTTCTGTCATTCATTGATATGCAGATACCATGCAAATCACCATCTAGGAATCTTGACCAGTTCGTTCACCACCATATAGCGGGAACAGGCCAGCCATAGGTATCGGAACCACACAACTTGAGACTTGTAGGCCTCCAGCATGGTCTCCACAGCATGGATATACTGGTCCTTGTCTGAGATGAAAAGAACAGACCTGGGATCTTCGCTGGTCAGGCTGGTAGGTCTATCGAAAATGAACAGTTCAAACAGTTTCAAAAACGTCTTTTTGACGATAATGAACCCCGCGTCCAAAATGCCCATATACTTTCTCCACAGAGGAACAGTGCTCAATTTGAACACGGAATACACTTCCGGGATATCAAACGGATCCGGTTTAGTAAACTGCGGCTCCTCGTCCGACACTTCCTCCCCATCGGCGATCTTCTTTGCTTTCTCCTCTTCGTGTTTCTGTTTCAGTTCCGCCAGCTGGACTTCCCAAGCAGCGTCAGCGGCTTCCACGTCCACAAAGTTCTTGCGAGCATTCCATTCTGCGGCGCCCAAGAAAGCAGCCCGGTGATTACTGTGCGAGGAAATACCCTCGTCGTCAAAAGTAATAATAACTGTAGTGTCAGGCAGCAGCTCCTCAATCTTGTCGGCAATCAAACTGGGGCTCCATTCCACGCTGGGGTCGTCGGGCAGTTCAGGCAGATCCAGAATGAACGTGTGATTTTCGGTATCAATGCCCAGCTTGGAAGCTGAGAGTAGAAACTCCTGCTTGCGGGTATCACCCAACCCGTCATAATTGCCAGTCGACAGAGACAGCAGGCTCACTGTGTTATTCAGCAAAGGGTCCACCAGCTTCTGCACTGTCGGGGAGAAAAACATCACCTCATCGTCGGGATGCGAGATCAAAAGGAGCACATGGCTGTTGTTCCTCAGGGCGTAGTGGCCCTGCCATGCGGCTTGGTCAATGTGGAGAGGATGGTATCCAAACAACCATGTCAGAGCCACCAGAAGCGGCGACAGAATGGCCAGCGAAAACAGCATCTTCACAATTAGTAGCGACAGTTGGTACAGATGTGTGAGAGCTTGTAGGATAACCGGTGGTGATTGTTGACTCTACAACAGTCATTATGTGCTTGTGATGGGTCTCAATTGAATTGACAAGTCATCCCTTTTGTTCTTTCTGTATGGCTTTGAAGCGCGTGTTGAGACTGAAAAGTGTTGGTTTCAGACACGTAAACGGACGGGAGTACGGGGTGAGACGTGAGGTGGGACGAGGTGGGTGGGAATTGGGAGAATGATGAGAAAGCGGGGAGAAGGGATGAGTTATGAGGGTCGTAAGGTTTTTGGAAGTGATTGAAGAGATATCAAAGTTGGATTGGAATAGATGAAGACTGAAAAATAGAGCATGTTTTGCTGATTATGAGGAATATTTCAATGCCGATTGTTCATGCCAAGGGACGTGTTTCGAAGTGAGACGTGAGGTGCGCTGCATGTTTGCTGCATGTTTGCTGCAATATTGGAGGTCAGTACAGATACCTGCAGCTGGGAACTTGAAGTGAGTGTTAGAGATATATCTTTGGTATGATAGATGTGTAAATTCTATATGTTGTGTAACCAATCTCTATACTTATGAGAAGCTATACTAGATAGTCAGCCATTCATTGACAAGACGCTGGAAACCATGAAACCAGCAGCGAAATGCCTCAATATGTAGAAGTGGACTTCATTGAGTTTGGGATAAGAATTGCTCTACATGATTAATGCATCAGCATGCATGAACCCTAACAGCGCGGAGAGCAGAGAAAGAAAGTAAGGGCGAAGTAAAGTATGATAAGGAATGAGATTGCTTGCTAGTGCTATGAGCAAGAAGAGCAATACTCAAGGGTTATTGGTATCTTCAGGGTCTCACTCACATTAGAAGGTGAGCTTTGAGTGACCAAGGGCGTCTCTCAATGTCTATTATCATGATGCCAAATCCCCTCTACAATTACTTCTCCTGAGGGTGAAAAGAGATACGGCAATGAAGATAAATGAAAACCGATCATGTCGTGTGAAGGTGATGTGTGAGAGGACGTTATTATTTCCCTTCTTATACAGTACTGATTTTGCAGTAAAATCATACCTGGCATGGACCTCTGTCGAAAACGTTCCATCTTCCATCTACAGTCGCCTCCGAACTGGAGTCTCACGACTTCTCAGAAGATGAAATAGTTTTCACATTTCAACACACTCATGAGGTAGTTTGAATCTGCACATCCCTTCTCAACTCCTTCCAAACATAGAAAGCTTTCGACTCCTCCTTCTCACTACTTAGAGAGTAGAACTCGTCTCACGTCTCTTCCTTTCAAGCGAAATACATCAACTATTAGAGACAACAATGCGGGGTAGAGCCCCTCCATCCTCGAATGGAGACAATGCCCCTCCGAATCGAACAGTAAATCTCAAACCAATACCATAACTGAAATCACAGGCCTCGACGTGTCGCGAGCTTCTCATCAGTAAAAAGGACTCTCAAATGATGTCAAGCAGATGGCCTTAGATGACAGCTTGATGTGGAGAAGATACAGCCAGTGATGGTTTTTGCAGTTGCTCAACACCTGGCAATATGAACACCAAATCCTGGCAAGATACTCGTTTTGCAGCCTAACCTTCGGCTGCCGTGGGTCCGGAAACGAGGAAAAATATTGACCCTCACGGTAATGTCATCACCGAAAAGCGATTGAGTTTCATGGAATTCAGTTTGATAGTGAAACCTTTTCAGTGAGCTTACCCATGAGCATACAGTCACATATCTGTAGAATCAAAAGCCAGAAGGAACAATGGCTGAGAGGCTACTGATAGGAAGATACGTTTTGGGGCTGAGCAACTGGGGGAGTTTCTAAGATGAACTATCCTGGCTCGCCGTTTGAAATGCTCCAGATCCCTGACGATCCAAGGTTCGTCAAGGACCCCCTCCGAGAAGATACTTTCCTTCAAACTTCTTGTACCCCTCGCGATGTCTCAAGCTTCGAGCGTATTTCCGTCGTCCTCCTTCCTCTTGATTGCCCTAACAGTCTCGCATAAGCTGATTAAAATACCAGGCTTCACTTCTCTAGTCCCACCCAAAATCACACCTTATCCGAGCCTCACGAAACCTATGACAGCATGCTACCAAGTGAAATCCGTTCAATGAGTAACTCAAAGCCTTCGCAATGCTGCTGTCACTGAAATAGCACAGCAACTCCAGTCCGTCACGAACCGATTGAACTCCGCCAGCGGCTCATCACAATTTCATCCTCAATCCCTCATATCACAGCAAAAACTCAACCCTCTTTTCACTGCCAGTAGAGAAAGATATGCCAGAAAAGGGAACCTGTAGACTTCTCGCTACGAGCTTCTGGCCCTCCACAACACTCGCCTATTCTTTATGCGTTCCCAGACACATCCGAACGCAAGGTCCACATTTCATCATTACTCATACTTCATCAACTCAACAAACTGCTTTTATGTCTCCCTTCTCAATTATCATATCTCCGTCTCCTTTATTAAACAGCTCCTTTCACATGCCTCCTCTGCTCTTCGCGTTCCGTCAGCTTCTGGAACAGGTTGTTTTGTGGGGAAGGCGATACCGGTTTGTTCCGAGCGAAGAGAAAAAACCGGAACCTTAATCTAGGTTTAGTGGAGCGGAAACAGGGTTGCCCCTCCATGCCCCTCATTGTGCATGCTCATCTTTGGATATAAGGTTAAGCTGCAGCGTCCCGCGCTAGCTGATTTCAGATCACGCATTTTTGCTTGTGTGGTCGCCAGGGTTCGATGGTGATTGACAAGCAAAGTTGTGATAATATCAACATCTACAAAGTCCCATGTTAAGTAGAAGAATGTGGGTCTTTGTTTGATATGAATTGTATATTAAGTGGAGGAATGAGCCCGGGGACTCAACAGTATTGGATTGACAGCTTTTGATGACTAGTGGACGCCCAAGAAGTTGGAAGTCGGAGTTTTTGAATGAGTGAGAAGTCTTGCAAGGGAATCAATCCATTTCTCTTGTCAGCTCCGCAGATAACAAAAAAGAGGGTACAACTGCAAGCGTTGTAAGACAAGCATACACGAAAGATATTCAGGTGAGGTGTTCAACTGAACATTGTGGGTTGAGAAGCGAACTAGAGAGTATTTTTTCTATTACTTGATCTCACCTTCACCTTCAGCTTGCAGCATAAACTCGCTGCAAGAAAAGCGGAAAGTTGGTGTGCTGAAGACTGAGAGAACTCCGACACTATTGCGGCTTTATGAGGTCTGAAGGGATATTATTCTTGCGGGGTTGAGGAATATCTTCTAGGTAACGGGTTTTTCAAAGAGGGTTTGTCTGCACGCACAACTTCTCATCATTGGCTGTCTTCTGAGAACTTTGGGCCACTTCCGACCATTCTAGCTTGAAGAAACGTAGACCATATTATCGTCGGATTGCAGTGACTGCCTTATGGGCCACACAGTTGAATCACCTCTGATAATATTGTGTGAGCAATAGACCGGACAGCAAGAACAAAGCTTCTACAAGGAGAACAAAAGCCTTGCGGGAAAGGTTCATAATAACTGACACAACACACAACACAACGTGACATATCAGACACGACTCATATCATACCATATCTTATCACAGACGATTGTCACACATCACACATACACACTGCACAATGCCTGACGGAGCGCAAGCCTGGAAGGTGATACAAACCCCCGGAAGCCAGACAAACAGGATAGCCCAAGCATGTGATAGATGCAGAAGCAAGAAAGTGAAATGCGACGGGAAACGACCCAACTGCTCGCAATGCGAGGCTGTTGGATTTGAATGTAAAATCTCCGACAGGTTGTCGCGGAGGGCCTTTCCACGCGGATACACGGAATCACTGGAAGATCGAATACGACAGCTGGAGTCAGAGAATACAAGGCTGCTTGGACTGCTAGATATCAAAGACGAACAGATGGAGCTCATGTCGAAGATGGAGTACATTACGCCGAAGATTAGTGCTGCAAACATTGACAGAAAAGCCGATCCCACTGCTGAGCAAACCATACCTCCATCTGCCTCACCACCCTCCTCAACCACCAGTAAGCTGTCTCTGGTCTCATCAATGCCGTCAAGGGCCACCTCCGTTACGTCAGAAGGGGAGCTGGCAAGTCTCACGCATGTTCATCAAGATGGAAAAGCGCACACTTGCTGCTCCAACTATCCTCATAAATACAAGACTAAACCTGTGGGAGGCCCTCAGTCAAGCCGCGATGACGATGAGGAGTTTGAATCACGGTCCACGGGAGACGAGCCTGGACTGGACAACAAGGAAGAGCTGAAAGATGTTGAGTGTGAAGGAACATACCGAAGTGCTGCTTTGGGAGGACCTTTCATACCTTTGTTGGTGGAGAAAATCAACAAAATCAATCCCCAAACTGCTTCTCTTGTTCCGAAGGCATTCACTGCGCTCCATGAACCGTCGGAGATGTATGATGCCCATTGCGATGGTGATGTTTCTTTGCTTTGCCGCTCTCGTGTGAATGGTCTGAGATCAACTCCCAGTTGTGAGGGCTTTAGCTGCTACTCAAAGAGGCGGTCGACTCGGGAGTGGCTGAGAAGTTTGAGATTCCCCTCTCGAGTAGAGTTGGATCAGTTGATTGCCCGGTACTTCAGGGAATGGAACTGCATATATCCAGTATTTGATCAGTATGTCTTCCTGCAGAAGTACGTCAACTTCACGCGGAGCATGGAGAACAATTTTGAGGACGATATTATGATTGGCCATGAATCCTTTGCTGTTCAGGTGTTTTTGGTGATTTCGCTCGCTTCTCTGACATGCAGGGAAAACCCAGAAGCGGCCCGACAGTATCATCAGGAATGGAAAAGAATACTGGGATCGGACAACGAGTTTCTGGCAACCCCCAGCCTGAAGAATATGCAGATTCTGTGCTTGGCTCTTCTATACTCTTTGCATGCGGGGTCTTTTGAAGATATGTGGAAGTACCGAATGTATGCTGTGACTATGCAGCAAATGCTGGGGTTGAATCGCTGTCCAAAAGCTCTTGTGGACTCAACTGGGAAATCTTTGAAGCGATATGAAATGGCATTGAGAAGAAGACTGTTTTGGACTGTTTATACCCTGGATTGCTATGCTAGTGTGGCCATCGGAGCACCTCGACTGATTCACGAGCAAGACATTGAGTGTGCTTTACCCAGAGAGATTCCCAAAGGATCCGACCCCCAGCCTACAGTGGCTTTCTCTTCGCCCAATGGATTTGAGTTGTGTTTTATGCGTCTTTCGTGCATTCTGGGATGTATTATAGACACGTTTTACTCGTGCCGAAGCCGCAAAAACCACTCATACAAGACTATCATCAAGCTGGAGGATCGTTTAGAGTGCTGGAGACGTGATTTGCCCGCGGAATGGCTCTTTGAGCTGCCCCCAGGTACCGGCTCGAATGACAACAATCAGCCTGCGTCTCTTGACAACAATACGAATGGTGGCCAAATGCACGAGAAGGCTCCTTTGCTCACGTTGCTATACTTCTATGCCAAGGTTTTGATACACCTTCCAGGAATATCGCACGGTAAAGATATTCAAGAAAAGGGCAGAGGAAGTCCGAGTTATATCAGTGTGTTGGGGAATGCAAAGTCATTCCTGCAGTTGATGAACTGGATTGACTCTCAAGGCATTCCAACAGTATGCCTCAGTCCCTCTCGAACAAGAGGTATCATGATGCTCATTGTGATGTATGGAGCTGTGGACTTCAGTCGTGGCGGGGCCCTTTTCCAGGAAATGAAGGGCATTATCAATACCACTATTATTGGTCTTGCAAGAGACATTCGAATAAAGTGGCCAGGTAGGACTACGGAAGCAGCCTTGGGTTATCTCAACGAGATTAACTGTGTGTTGCTGAGCTATGGGGGTAGTAGCTCTAACGGCGACGGGGACACCAACCGCAAAGATGAAGTTAGAAAGAAGAAAGGCAATGGGGAGGAACTGGCAAGACGGGCGGCAAAAACAAGCAGTCAAATGAGACAGGCGAAAGGATCATATGAGCGGTTGTTGGACTTTTCCAGCAACAGCCAAGCTGAAACCAAATCGGCGTCTGAAACTTCCAGCTCTCGAAACCCATCTGATTTGAACTTGGGGAATGTCTTGGCAGAGCAAACTCCTGTATTTGGTGTGTCACAGCAACACAACGCGGTTATACGGAACTCTGAAGAAGCTGCAGGGCCCGTTTTGTTTGAGCCGATCCAATTTCCTCAGGATACATTAGGCACAGAGCATGATGTGATTGAGGATTTATTGTTTCTGAACAGTCTGCGAGAGTCCATGAGAGACTTGACTGGATCGTCTACTGGCTTTGAAGAGAAAGAGGGATCATTCTCATCAATTTACATTCCGGCATCTGTTCCGGAGAATGATAACGGGAAGAGTAGCTCATTTCAAGGAGGGAAATGAGATGTGATTCGGGAGTAAGTAGCCTCAAGTGTGATTCGTGACTCATGTTTTCAGTATTTTTGATGATAAGCAGAGTTGATGATGAGTCAAACCGGTTGTGGGGATTTCAGAGATGTGAGTTCATTTTCTCAGTGACTAGATTCAATATTTATCTCGGCGAAATTATTTGATTCATAGTCAGTCATATTCTGGTATGAGGAATTGTATGAGAGGCTCCTTCGGCCGTGAGTCCTCCGGTCTCTGTCTTTCATTCCATTAACACGACTGTTCAATACACAGAAATGCAGTAGGCCCTGAGACCCTTTTCAACCGAATCATTCCGATAAATTTTCGAAAACCCAACATATCTCAGACCATTTATATGCCGGCAAGCTGAATACAGTTATTTCTTGTTCCAATTTGCTCCTATCAAAAACTAATTGTTACATTTCAAAGCTGAGCCTTAGCTTACAAAAGACAAGGCCTCGTATCCCAAATCAAATCAACTGTTCATTACTATACCCTCATTTCAACACACAAACACACCCTGTCTCTTTACTCAATAGGCAATCCCAGAGCCTCCCGGCGAGACTTGCTGTTAGGATCCAAAAACGGTCTCTCGGCCAAAGAAGTGACTCTGGTGCCGTGGCGAGGCTCTTCGCCCTCGTAGTCAAAAACAGCAAAATGCTGAGAAATTCTGTTGTCCCACAGAGCAGACGTCCCAAGGCCATCCTTCGTAGACCCCCAGTTGAATCTCACCTGGATATCCAAATTCTTCTCATACACATCAAACAGATACCCCAGGATAAGGTCACTCTCACCAGGCTCCAACCCGACAATAGACTTGGTCATGGCGCGGTTGACATACAGAGACTTCCATCCAGTGGCAGGATGAGTTCTCACGATAGGATGAGTTCTCTCCACTCTTTTAGGACCACTCAAAGGGTCGTTGCGGTCAATGTAGCTGTGGGCAGAAACAAACACCGCCTCTTTGCCTTCCAGAAACTTCTTCATCTCGTCTGAAAGCTTGTCGTAGGCAGCATATCCAGATGACCACAGAGTGTCACCACCCACAGACGGCATTTGGTCCAAATGCAAATGAGTGATGCCAGCCGGCTGGTGTTCGTGAACCAAATCAGTGTGCCACGTGGCCGTGCCGCCAGGGTTCTTGAAAGTGGACTTGTTGCCATCCTTGCTGATCGCGTATTCAGGCCAAATGATAGAAATGCCTTCATTGCCAGGCACATAAGGCACCTGGGGATGCACCTCCACATTGCCAAAATACTTGCCCAGCTCCAACTGCTTCTGAGGGGCCAAATCCTGGTCCCGGAAGAAAACCACAGTTCGCTCAGCAATGAGCAGAGCGAGTTCGTCTTTCTGCTGGTCAGTCAGGTCAGCAAGCTGGAGACCGACAATCTCGGTTCCAATGTGAGGAGTCAAGTCAATAACCTCCTTGGCAGCTCCAAACAGAGCCTTCTTTTCCGGATCGGCGTTCTTCCCCCGCTCAATGTAAGGAACGTCTTCATTTCTGATAGCATAAGCCTCGTCAACGTAGATGGGGATTTTCTCGTTTCTGATCGGGTACCCGTTGGAGAGGTCAATGCCGTGCTTCTCAAAGCGCTTTCTGGTATTTGGGGGCAGCTTCTCAATGTAGGAGGCAGCCTTTCCCAGGGCGACTTTGGGAGTGGGGTCGATCACCAGCTTTTCCAAGCCGAGAGTGTCGACCGTTTGGGTGGCAGTAGCAGTGGGAGCCATTGTGGATATGGGTTGGTTTGATAGAGTACAGCTTGCAGTTTATAGTTGCTGATAGAAGGACAAAGAGGTGTAGTAATGGTAGAGAATGTTAGCGATTCTCTCTGATTTGCTGAGAAATGAGGAACAGTGAGGTATTTATTATGGGTCTGGAGGGTATCAGCCCAACCATAAGAAACACACTGAGACGGAAATAGAAGATCGGCGATTCTCCGGCCCCTAATGTGAGTTCTGAAAGTTTTTTAACTAAAGGTAAAATCTCGCCCCCCAGAAACTCAATCGCGAGATGAACAATTCATAAGAGTTTTCAGGCCTGAATGAGGAATGATTGCGCAATCATCACAAGGTCTGAAGCAATCTTATATTGCATAAAGCTTATATTGGGGGGAGACGCCCCAATATAAGCTTTATGCGTCGCTTAGTCAAGGTTCTTAACTGTAACCAAGACTTTAACCTTGTTTTGGAAAGCACGCTAACAAGGTTTGACATGTACGCTAGCTGACGCAGCTGCCCAACTATAAAGCAGGAGTCCAGGAGCGACTTGTCAGCATACGTCGAGGGTTTTCCCTCGTTTTGTTGCCAGAAGCTGCTCAGAAGGCAAAAGATTGATGTCAATTGTGGGGCAAATTGTGTATGTTTGCTATGGAAATATACTCGAGGATAGTATCATATGTTATTGCATGCATGCATCTGCAGTATATCGCGTTATATGGCATTTGGGTGACCGGTAATGATCGCTCATTCGACTTACTGTGCAAATCAAAGCTTTTCTTAGTTGTCTTCTTTTTCCCAAATCTTCAAGCTTTCCTGTCCAGCTATCTCAGTTATTTCTCACTTGAACCATCACGACTAGGGACACGACGCATTGGACGGATTGCCAATGGGGCATACAATTATCTGTAGAACATGTAAATGTCTTGATCAGAAGTTCATTTGGCACTCAATGTGTATCAAACTTTTATTTCCAGCTACTATGAATCAAACCTATGTACGGTAAACACCCTGAAAATCACAAGGGGAGTCCCAGGGCTTGTCTTCTCGACTTGGAGTTGGGATCAAAGTAGGGCTTTTCGGCCAAAGAAGTAACCCGGTTACCATGTCTAGGCTCGTTTCCTTCGTAGTCATACACAGCATAATGCTGGGAGATTCTGTTATCCCAGATAGCAGAAGTACCGTAGCCAGGCTTGTCAGAGGGTCTCCATTTGAATCTAACCTGGACATCCAAATTCTTCTCATAGAGGTCAAACAGATAGTTCAAAATACGGTCACTCTCTTCTTCCTCCAGACCAATAATTCTTGTAGTGTAGTGTCTGTTGATAGAAAGAACCTTCCAGCCAGTGGCAGGATGGGTTCTCACCAAAGGATGGATCCGCTCAACATACTTGGGACCAGACAGAGGATCATCACGATCAACATATGCGTTGAACGATCGGTAAACTGCCTGCTTGCCGTCCAGAAATTCCTGCATAGCTGGGGACAGTTTATCATAGACAGCATAGCCAGAGGCCCACAAAGTGTCTCCACCCACTTTGGGGATCTGGTCCAAATGAAGATGAGTGATTCCAGCCGGCTGGTGCTCAAAGGTCAAATCGGCATGCCATCTGGCAGTGTTGAAAGGCTTCTTAAAAGTGAGTTTAGCCTGGTCTTTTTTGGTAGCGTAATCGGGCCAAATGACACTGGCACCCAAGGCTCCAGGAACTTGAGGAATAACAGCATGAACCTCAACTTGTCCAAAGTACCATCCCAACTCAACCTGCTTCTGGGGAGACAGATCCTGGTCCCGGAAGAAGACTACAGTCCTTTCGGCAACAAGCAGAGCAAGTTCATCCTTTTGCTGGTCAGTCAAGTCAGCAAGCTGAAGCCCTACAATCTCAGTGCCAATATGAGGAGTCAAGTCAATAACCTCCTTAGCAGCTCCAAAAAGGGCCTTTTTCTCGGGATCGGCATTCTTTCCCCGCTCAACGTAGGGGTAGTCCTGACTTCTGATTTTTTGGGCTTCATCCAAATAAACGGGCACTTTCTCAAATCTCATAGGATAGCCATTGGAAAGGTCAATGCCGTGCTTTTCAAATCTGGCTCTGGTGTTAGGAGGCAGGTGCTCAAGCAAGGAAGCCTTGTTTCCCAGATTGATCTTGGGAGTGGGATCCAACACAAGGTATCCCTCCTTTGCAAGCCTTTCAGCCTCAGTATCCCTGACCTGGATACCTTGGAACGTAGCAATGGTAGTCGACATTTTGAGTGATTTGATGGCAGTTGAACTAACACACGACAACTGATTGGGAAGGAAAGA
>JAKTWI010000284.1:0-34579 GCA_030561065.1 Sporopachydermia cereana | reverse complement strand
GCATATAATTAATGTATTACAGTAATTAGCATTTTGAATTGTTGCACCACCTCTGTATTTTTGCACTCTCCACAGTTGTAATTATCAGAGCACACAAACATATATTCTCACCAACAACTGCTTTTGGTCAACAGTTCTACTAAACTTGTGGCGCAGCACCGTCTGTGGCCTCATAAGTGTCCATAACAATTGAATGAACTGATCTGATATAACTTGAGATATTCAGCTGCGAAAGATGTGATATTCAGGATTTGTTCATTGGAGGACAAAGGGATAACATATTAAACAACATGAAGGCTCTTCATAACTAAAAATAACTCTTCTTGCTATCTTGCTTGTTAAGAGACTGATGTCAAAGCTAAAGGCGGAAGCTTAAACTGACTACTTTGAAGGGAATTGAAGACGGCTGAAGGTGCTCAATTGACAGGTTCATGAAGGAGTTTTGTTTGATAGGGGATTGCTGGGATCTACTGTGATCTTGGCTGCTCAGAGTGTAACTTTTGAGAGGAATTGGTCTCTCTGGGGGTCTGCTTCTTGGTCTGTTTGCTGAGCTTTGGTCTCTTACAGGATGAACTTTGGAGATGCATCATCCGGAATGCCGGAGGGGTGTAGATCAGTGGTATACTATGCCAGGTAAGTGCTGAGGAACAGCAAGAATGGAGTGAAGGCTCTGCCGAGGGATAAAAGCTAAAAGCTGAAGGCGAGAGGAAAATGCTTGACTGCAGCTGTATACCTTGAGATCTAACCTCTCTTCCTTCCTACAGCTGGATGAAATACAAAGGGCATCATATCAAAAGTGTACCTTTTGACCACATAACCCATATTTTATATGCGTTCCTGGATATTGGCTCAGACGGGTCTGTCGTAATGCCAGACCCTTGGGCGGAAATTGGGACGACCGACCCCACCATGCCGGTGGAACCAGGAAGCAATTTCCACCAGATGTTTGAAGCCAAGCTGGCGCATCCCCATCTCAGGACAATGTTCTCTGTGGGCGGCTGGAACTATCGCTCTCACTTCGTGGAATATCTGGCTGATGATGCAAACAGACAACGGTTTGTAGCCTCAGTCCGCAGTTTCATAGAGAGGTTTGGTTTTGACGGGGTGGATATCGATTGGGAGTACCCCTCTAACAACGTTGAAAATGGTATCCTTATTATGCTCTTGAGGGATTTGCGCTATATGCTTGACACGCTGAGCTATAAATATCATAGCATGTTTGAGTTGTCAATTGCAACGCCAGGGAGTTTGTATCATCTCAAGAAAATCAGAATTGATCTCTGTAATAGCTTCGTCGATTTCTGGAATGTCATGACATACGACTTCGCTGCGCCCGAAGCCTGGTGTCCTATTTCCAAACCGGCCTCTAATCTGAAGACTTTTGGAAAAAAGAGGCCGCCTGAAAACAGCTCGGTGGAGAAAGCTGCTAAATACCATGCTTCCAAAGGTATAACCCCGTCCCACATAGTGATCGGTATACCTTTGTATGCTCGTTCGTTTGGTGGCACCACAACTTTTGGCACCCCATACCATGGTCCGGGGAAGTACGACCAAGAGAAGTATAAAGTCATTGCTTTGAGCGAGAACATCAAACTGGACAAGAAGACTGGAAGTGCCTTTGTAAAGGGCGATTCTTTCATTGCAACCCTAGACAATGTCGACAGTGTGCAAAAAAAGGCGGAGTTCATACGTACTTCTGGCTTTGGAGGAGGCATGTTTTGGGAAACCAGCGGAGATTTTCTACCTGGCGAAGAAGGGTTTCCTCACTTGAGCCTCATCCATAGGTTGGCAGTGTCGCTTGTGCTGAAGAAGACATCCGGCTGTGTCGTATACAGCAAACGCATCTTGGATCCCAATCTCAGGAAGTGCAGATATAAGGGGAATGACTTGCAGTGGACTGAAGATATCCCCGGCACATTCTGCAATAGGGTCAGTCTCTGGCTGGACAAAGACACGCCTGATTCGCCTCCGTGAAATGAGGAGTTAGTCTTCCCATATAATTATAGAGTCTTGATTGCTAATTCCCTGGCCAAGATCAGTTTCAGGGTACTCTGCCATCATCATTGAGATGCTCGGGAAACTCCTACAAGTATTTCATGACCATCTCTACTGAAATCAACACCCAAGGCTGTTGAGGGCTCTCATTGGATCCTATCAACGCCTTCACAAAGAATCAGGAAAAGTTCTTACGAGCCCCACTGCAGAAAAATGAGCCTAACCATCTCCCTAAAAGAACTCTGAATGAGAATATCTCCGAAATATCCCGGCATATCCCAGCTCGTTTCTGAGCATCAACGCTCTCCACAGTCACCAAATATCATGCAATTCTCACTATCAAAAACTCCTGAACCATTCTATTGAGTATATACAAGACCTGTTATGTTCATATTCATATTCTTCCCGCACCGAAGCTTGCTCGGCAAGCCCTCGCAGAGTCTCTCCCCATCCTTCTCTCTCTCATTCAGAAACTCTTTTCCCTTTTGGACATCTTCCCTAGAGCCGACTATTTCCCTTTGTCAGCCATTTCCATATCCTTTGCTTGTCCTTCTTGCTCATGAAACCAGAGTCTCTCATATGTCTAGACCACATCTTCCTATGCAATGAGTGTCTGAGCTTCCACTTCAGCATCAGCCACTTCCCTCTTCTCGACTTGTCAAACGGAATCCTCTCCGGAACAGGCCGCTCTCTCTTCGTCGGATGGGAATCCTGCTCCGCTGCCTCGGAACTCTCATTCTCTTTCGGAATTTGCAAACTGGCCGCCGGCGGTACCGAGTCACGTGATGGCCCGCCTGCCCCTCCACTTCTGCCCGCCGGCATATCCGCCGCCGGCTGAAATGCGGCCGGCAGATTCCGATTGTTCATCATTGTATGCGACGACGACCCCAGATAAGACGCGTTCTCCAGCGAAATGGCCATGCTGCGCATCTTCTGATCAATCATCTCGTTCAGCTCTTTGTTTTCAATTTTATACTTCTTGCGCGGCAGCCGGGACATCAGAAAGCCGAACGGCCCGCTCGGCTTTCTCTTCTGCCCCGCCGGAACCATCCCCGGTGCAGCCGGTTTTTTCCCCGAACTGCTTTTCATCACCGTTCGCCGCTGTACCGTTTTCAGCCGCCGGAGGTTCATCCGTGTGATCACAGCTGCCAGAGCCACAGACGCCGTCACCACAAGCGGGAAGCCGTAGTCCCATTCCTCGATTGAGATGTTCAGATTCATTCCGTACAGCGCGGCAATGAACGCGGCAACCGCAAAACCCAGCGTATATATGGATATCTTGAGTTCAAATAGCATCAGCGAGTTGCGGTTTGCGTCCAGAATAATGTTCACAATCTCCTCTGTGGACCGAATATTTGCCAGCAGCGACACCGCCTTTTGCACCACCTCGTCGCACTGTTTGTAGTAGGTCTCCAGCATCATCTCCACCTCCTCGTGGTTTGTGACGGTGGCGCTGCTGTTTTGGGTCATGTGGCGCAGCAGCTTGTTCTCAGAAAGGTAAAACCGGTTGAGCGCCTCGTCGTCCTCCAGTATCTCGTCAAACACATTGCGGATCAGCAGCACCCGCTGGTAGAAGCCGGAAAGCACTTTGGACCGCACCAGCAGCTCCCGCAGTTTGTTGCGGTTCAGCTGGTCCTCCAAGTCTCCGAGGATCTCGGCAAACACGGAGTTGAACTCCGTCATCTCGGCTTCAATCACCGACAGCACATTGATCAGAATAGACTCCAGCACTTTGTGTTCAAACGCCTGCGACCAGGTTTCCGCTTTCGGAAGTTCCGAGCCGTCGGGCCGGCCCGCCGCCTGCGGCGGATGCGTCTTCAGCTTTGTCTCCAGATCGTAGATAAACAGGCTCAGTTTGCGGGCCGCGTCGGGCCGCTTGACATCGAATATCATTAACATGTCTTCCTTGATTAGAGCTTTTATATGCAGCATGTTGACGATTATGCAGTTGTCGCGGGCCACAATGGCCGGCACGACGTCGATCGCCGTGTTGTCAATTTTCCGCAAGTCGCGGGCGAAAAGGCCGAACTGGCGGAGGATTTTCGCTTTGGAGATTTGTTTGGAGACGGCAGTGACGTCTCCGTGGACGTTGAAGATGGTGCAGTAGACGTCGCGGTCGGCGCCGAGGTACGGCGTGAGGTCGGCTTCGTCGGATGCGGGGTCGGAGGGGTCGGAGGGGTCGGGGTCGGAGGGGTTGGCGGGGTCGGCGGGGTCGGAGGGGAAGACGGATTCCATGTGGGACATTTGCAGCGGATCGTCCTGGTCGGAGAAGATGTCGGGCTGCTGAGCGGGGTCAATAAACTCGGAGTGGTCCGCGTGAGGTTTGGCGTTCTGTTTGGAGTTCGGCTTGTCAGTGTGGGGTCGAGCGGGGCATGTAGAGAAAGGGCGGGGGCGGGGGAGGGGTAGGGATGTGGAAGAAAAGCGTGGCAGGCGGGGTAGGCGGGGCAGTGCGCTGAGTTGGCGGGGCAGCGGGTATGCTATTGTGCACAAATGCAATTTGCGGGGCAGCCGCCTAGAAGCGGCTACGGCTGCCGAAGCCGAAGCCGCCCGAAAGATCCGCATAGACCCGAAAACACATGGATGCAAATGGCTGTGGGTCCCGGGCCTGATGCTCCGCACAAGCATCGTTAGGGCGGGCGGATGCTATGGAATAGTTGGTGCAAATCTCAATAAGGAAGATGCTTTTTCCGAGGCTCAGTGTAGCGGCGTTTTGAAGTCTCTGCCGAACATTTTCCTGGTGATGAGCAAAAAGATGAGATTTTCCGAATCGGCAATGGAAGGCAACCGAGGGGGGTGAGCTGTGGGGCGAGGTTTCTGATATGTGAATGGTATCCCCTCAGTATGCAGGTTTGTTTACAGATGCGATCGCTGTGAGTGTTTTCTGGGAGTTGTTTTAGTTCGATACTCGTCCCTGAAATCTTTATGCCCTTTTTAGGAGTTGATATATTTGCTTACTGTTGATTTTTTCTCCGCTTTTCTTTATCGGCTGGAAAATTGAATCGTGTGTGATTACGTAAGGAAATAATGAGATGGTGTCTCCTTTTGGAAAGACTAGCTCTGGGGTGAGACTCAAGGGTTCGTACGAGATGAGACGTGATGGAGAAGGAGGGGAGAAGAGCGGGGAAGGCCTATGAGAAGAAGAAAAAATCAGAGTGGGGGGCGAAAGAAGGCCGAGGCGGGAGTTTTTGTAGTAACCAAGGGAGCTCAGACCTCTAGGAGGTCACCCTGTTTTCTGCTAAGAAGCACCAACTTCGTTTCTTTGCTGCAACAGCATCTGATGAGATTCATACTTGTCTCTCGGCACAATGGCCAAAAAGGAATTCTGCTGGCACTGCTCCCCGTTGCATGTCCTTCCCAGGTCTGATAGCTTCATAACAATCAAGTCTTTACAGTTGTTGCATAGAATGTGAACGATCTTTATTGGTCAGCACAAGCTGCAACAAAATCTTACGGCGTTCTGTTCATACATTGAATGAGGTCTTCAAAAGAGACTCTGATCACTAAAAGAAACTCCAGAATCTCCAACCAACGTAGTTCCGTCGCCAGTCAAAGCCGGAACTTCTGCAGTCTAATCAAAGAACTTTCTTGACTCACTGGGTCCAAACAGTTTGTACCGAATGGCCGGCAGACTCTCCTCGCCGAGCAGATGCAGTCTTTCGTCCAAAGTGTTGTTGACCTCAATTTTGCCGCCGGTACCGGTCACAATGACACCCCCGCTGGATTCAGAGGGCAGAAACTCCTTCTCAGACACGGTGATCTCAATGGGTTTTTTGGCCGTCTTTTCAAACTCCTCAACTACTTTCGGGATCACAGACTCAATCAACGGAACATCCGTCTTTCTCACCTTGACAACGATCTTAGACTCCAACAGAGTGTAGGCACATTCCAGCAACAGGCCCTCCAGGATCTTGGCGTACTTTTCCTTGTCTTTGCTGACAGACTTAAGTCGCTCGCTCGTCTCCTCAAAAATGGAATCCAGAATCTCCTCTCGGGCCTGGAGAATCTTCAATCTGGTCTTGTTGGCGATGGTGGATTTTGTAATCTGCTGGGCCAACGAGGCTTTCTTCTGCTTGAACTCGTACAGAGAGTCGATCGCAGCAGTCTCAGATCGAACAATATTGGATTTCTCAATCTCGTATTCTTCGTCGGCCTATCAGGAGATGTTAGTAAAATGGATTTCAGGTTTTCAGATATGCTTTGAATCTTTGATCACAGCATCCGCTTTAGCTGGTAAGCTCCAGCTAAGCAATCAGAAGCTCAGCAACATATAGTGACTCACCTTCAATTGAATTTCCTTGGCTTTTTCGTCAGCCTCCTTTTTGATGAACTCCATCATCTTCTTGAGCTCTCCAGCGACCTGAAATGAGGGAGAAGTAACAGTTAGTAAGTGGCTGAAAGCGGAGAGACTGCCAGACTCCTAGATATTCCGGCAGGCTAAGTACAGCGTTCGGTAAGACTTTTGAGAGGTATATTGTAGAACATCCACTCCAATGCCAAAGGCTCAATAAGAGACCCATACAACATTACTGGCTCAGTGACGTCGATGGAAGTGCCAAACCACCGCCCAAAGCTTCAAGTGACAGCTCCCATTCACCTCTCACTCTCATGCCCTATTCAATACAATCTGCGCCTTTGGAACCGCCGGGAGTCTTTCCGTCACCTGTTCTTTCCCCGCCTGAGTAACCATCCACATACTTTATCGTCGCTCAATGCGTGTGACGGAGCCATTTTGCCTTATTGTCTGTTTCTTTGTGTTTCCTTTGTACTAGGAATTCCTTCCACAAGCAGTCTCCGTTGCTCCAATGGATGTTTCCTTTATCCTGTTCTCCTTCACTATTCTCTGACCTCTGGCCAAACAAACAGCAACCTGTCTTAACGGTGTTCGATCAATCCAATCAACTTTGGCACTTTGTTCAATAACTCGTCCAGCTGTTCCACTATTACTATGCTGTCTCCTCAGTATCAGCAGTTTATCTATTCTGTTTGCTGCTTCTCTTCAATCGTCTTATCACCTCATTTCTCTACACTTTCAAACGATGCCTTTGGCTGCCTGCCGGGGGCTGCAATTGGCATTCGGGAGTAAATGATCTTGCGGCAGCCCCCTTTAAGGACCTCAGGTCTCCTCCCGTTGGAGGTATGGCCGTCAAAGGCGCCGGCTGTGCTGTCCGGTCAGAGGGGCGCCGACCGGTGGCTGCACCAACTTTGGCTTCGGATAGCCCGGCCACCCCCCGCAGGGTGTCCGGTGGTAAGTGCCAATAGTATTATGATTATGTCATAGAAAACCAGAGGCTACCCTTTTCTGCTCACGTAATCTTGCCATCTGCAGATGTTGCCTGTGAAAATTATCCCATCAGCGGAACGGATAATCCGAAACACTTCTGCGGCCCGAGATGTCTCAGGGATTGCCGATTATGGTGGACATTAGTTGGTATAAATGCAAGTCGGTTTGCTCTTGACACGCTCTCGAAGTAAGACAGAAGACTTACAACGGGCCGCACCACGGGACCCATATTTGTTCCGAACCGGAAGTCAACCAAAGCCGAAGCCGGACGGAACGGAGCTTCAGAAAGAGGAAATAGAACCGAGATCAGCCCGGGAACGCAATTTGATCAAGATAGCGAAAGCCGAACTGTCGCTAATATTATTCGAACCCTCTGATCCTAGGTGTTCCACATATCGGCCATGAGCTGACGTTGTTGGTGATTATCACTCTGACCGGCGCCACACTTCCTCGCCGCCACACTTCTCTGCAATGAAAAGACCTGCGCCACAGTATCTGCGCCACAGGGTGGCATGCGCCCAAAGACTATCTTGGCAGCCTTTCCCACATAAGCGCTTCGGCTCTGCCGCCGCCCAACCCCGCCGGCATACCCCGCACACCCCGCATACCCCGCATACCCCTGTGACCCCTCCCGCCTCACCAACACCCCCTACCCCGCCAGCCCCACATACAAACCCCCCATCCCAGCACCCGAAGGACCCCTCAGCCGCCGCATCCCAACCGCCTGACCCCTCACTTACCCCGCCCCTCTCCCCCTCCCCCTCCCCCGCCCCTACCCCACCCTCGGAACAACCCCGCATCAACCCAGTTGGCATCCAATACATATCCGAAAACCTCCACAGCCAAATCTTCCCCGCGGCCCGCCCCGCTCACGACCCAACGGAACTGTCGCCCCACAAAAAGCGGCTTATCGAACTGGCCAAAGCCGCGCTGCAGAAAGCCGACCTGCTCGGGAAAAAAACCGCCGTCTCGGATCCGATCGCCTTCCGCCTTCCGAAGCTGCAAGGCCAGTCCCTCGACGAGCATTTCCACCGGCTCGGCCTTTTCTCTGCCGACCCGTATCTCGGCTATGCCAAGGCGTTTGCCCACTGCGATTTGGCTCCGAAGCCGAAGAAATGGCTGTACCAGCCCGGGTGGACGCGGTACGAGCTCGGCAAAACCCCGCAGCAGGTTCCGTTTCCGGACGAGGAGTTTGTGGTGTTTGACACCGAGGTGATGTACAAAATCTCTCCGTATCCCGTGCTGGCGGCAGCGGCGTCGCCGAAAGCCTGGTACGCCTGGGTGGCCCCGCGGCTGTTCCGCCAGCTCGGCTCATCCGAAGCCCCGCCGGGCCCGCTGTCGGCCGCGGATCTCATCCCGATGGGCACGGACGGCAAGCCGAAGCTGGTGGTGGGGCACCACATCGGCTACGACCGGGCGCGGATCCGCGAGGAGTACCGTCTGGAGCCGAGCTCGGCTATGTTTCTTGACACGATGTCGCTGCATGTTGCCGTTTCGGGTATGTGTTCGCGGCAGCGGCCCAAGTGGATCAAAAACCGCAAGTCGGCGGCAGAGGCGGAGGCGGAGCGGCCCAAGTCGCTGGCCGAATACCGCCGCAACACAAACACAGCCGCGCTCGGCGAACTGCTGGCCAACCCGATGCTGGACCAGCTGGCGCTGGCGGGGGAATTCGACCTCGAGGGACCCGACGGCGGCGATCCGTGGCTGAAAAAGTCGGCTTTGAACAATCTGGCAAATGTGGCTGAGCTCCACTGTGGCGTCAAGGTGGACAAACGGACACGTGACTACTTCGGCTCGGAGTCCGAGGCCGAGCTTTTTCCAGGCAAGTTTGCCACTCTGATGGAGTACTGTGCTGACGACGCGTTGCTGGCGCACCGGATCTTCCGCCAGGTGCTGCCGAAGTTCCTGGCTGTCTGTCCGCATCCGGTAAGTTTTGCCGGGCTGCGCCACATCGCCTCGTGTATCTTGCCAACTACGGAAAAGTGGCCGGCATATGTGGCGCGGGCCGAGCGGACGTACCAGGAGATGCGGACCAAAGTGGACGACCGGCTGTTTCAGCTGGCAGAAGACGCCGTGCGCCTCCGGAACGGGGACGAGTGGCGCAGCGACCCGTGGCTGATGCAGCTGGATTGGACCATCACGCCACCCAAATACCGCAAGAAGCCGGACAAAGACGGCAATCCGGTGCCGGTGGCGCGGCAGAAACTGCCGGGGTTTCCGGAATGGTACCGCGGGCTCTTCCCGTCGCAGAATCGTGTCTCCCGAGCCGACGTGAACCTGTCGGTCCGGTCGCGGATAGTTCCGGTGCTGCTGCGGCTGGCGTGGAACGAGCGGCCTGTGCTCTGGTCCGACGTGCACGGGTGGTGTTTTGCCGTCCACAAGCGGGACGAGCCGTACTACAAGTCGCGGAGCTACGAAGTGCATCCTCCGTCTTCGGATCCCGAGCTGTCGGAGCGGCTCTTCTCGGTATTCCGGCCGCCGAAGGGCTCGTACGAGGCGGGGCTGAAGCCGGGAGTGACGCGGCTGGTGAAAATACCCCACAAAGACGGGTACGGGATGCGGGTGGGGAATCTGATGGCAAAGGGATATGAGAATTATTTTCAGAAGGGTGTGTTGACGTCTCCGTTGCCGCTGGCACAGGAGGCGATTACTATGAACTCGGCGTGTTCGTACTGGGTGTCGGCCCGTTCGCGGATTCGGGAGCAGTTTGTGGTGTGGCCGGAGGCGGAGAAGACGGCGGAGGGGGAAACTCCGGAGGATGCCGCGGCAGGCTCGGCCGGAGCTGTTTCGGAAGGTAATGTTGGTGGCGAAGGTGCCACAAACACGAACTCATTGACAACCACAAACACAAACACAAACACAAACACAAATCCAGGTTCTGCCACAAATGCACGTGAATCTGTGACACCTTTATCTACCACAAAGTCATCCTCGGCCCCCTCGGCGCCCCAGCTCGGCATCATCCTGCCACAAATCATCCCCATGGGCACTGTCACCCGCCGAGCCGTCGAAAACACGTGGCTCACAGCCGCCAACTCCAAACGCTCCCGAATCGGCTCGGAACTCAAATCCATCATTGAGGCGCCGCCAGGGTACTGTCTCGTCGGCGCGGATGTGGACTCGGAAGAGCTGTGGATCGCCTCGCTGGTCGGCGACGCCGTCTTCGGCATTCACGGCGGGTCGCCGATCGGATGGATGACCCTAGAAGGAAATAAAGCCGACGCCACCGACCTCCACTCCCGCACCGCGGCTCTGCTCGGCATCTCCCGCGGCGAGGCGAAAATCTTCAACTACGGCCGCATCTACGGCGCCGGCGTCCGCTTTGCCCGCCAGCTGCTCAAACAGTTCAACCCGAGTCTGTCGAACGAGGAGGTAGAAGCCACCGCCACCCGTTTGTACAACGCCACAAAGGGCACGCAGTGCCGCTCCAAACTGCTTTATCCCACGCCGTTCTACCGAGGCGGCACGGAGTCTATTTTGTTCAACACGCTGGAGCGGGTGGCGGCGGCTCCGGAGCCGAAAACCCCCGCGCTCGGCGCCGGGATTACCGAGGCGCTGCGGGCGGCGAACCTCCGCTCGGAATCCTTCGCTCCGTCCCGCATCAACTGGGCCATCCAGTCTTCGGGTGTGGACTATTTGCACATGCTGCTGGTGGCTATGGATTATCTCATTCGGCGGTTCGGGTTGGAGGCGCGGCTGTGCATTACCGTGCATGACGAGGCGCGGTACCTGAGTTCGGAGCGGGATCGGCTGCGGACGGCGATGGCGCTGCAGGTGGCGAATCTGTGGACGCGGGCGCTGTTTTGTGAGCAGGCCGGCATTGACGACGTGCCGCAGGGGGTGGCGTTTTTCTCTTCTGTGGATGTCGATCACGTGCTGCGGAAGGAGGTGGATCTAGACTGCGCCACAGTTTCGTCGCCCGATCCGGTGCCGCCGGGCGAGAGCGTGGATATCCGCGGATTGCTGGCGGCGGAGGCGCAGCAGGGCCGCCCGCTCTTGGACGAGGCGGTGGCTGATACCAATTTGGATGCCGTTCTGGCGGAGTATTCCTACAAGCCGCGGCCCAAGTTTGCTGTGGATGTGGAGGGCCCGGTGGCGCAGCGGCAGCTGGAGGCGTTTGTGGAGGCGCAGCAGTGCCAGGAGCGGGCCGAGGTGCGGGCCGTCGAGCGGCAGTTCCGGCAGTTTCTGAAGAAGCAGCAGCAGGCGGAGGAGGCGCAGCTGGAGGCGCAGCTCAAGGAACAGCTCGCGAAGGACCCGACAGCAAACACGCTGCGGGAGTCCAACATTTCCGTTTCGGATGTGTTGTCCGAATTCAGTGCGGAGGAGCTGCGCAAAATGTACGGCTGAGCCGCCGGTTTTGCGGGAGCCACAATTGGCTGCCGGGCCAAGCTCCGACACGTTTGTGTATAGAGAGATGATTATGCTACTTACGGCTAGAATAATGAGCTTATGTGTGTTATGAGAGAAGTGTAGGGAATGCGTCAGAGACAAGCAAAGGAGTTTTCTTTTGTTGTCGCAGTCAGATACGAGCTGGATTCGTGCTCCACCGAACCGCTAGAGAACAGGGAGAGATATTTATAATACATACATACATACATACAATCGGACCAAATCCATGATCACAAGGGTTGTGCCGCAAACCACAGCTTTTCCCCGGCAACAAAAACTTCAGTGGGGGCATATCTCATTCGCAATCTGGCAGATACACACCAGACATATCCTCGTGCAGTCTTGAGATAAATCCCAAGCTCTGGCTGGTTTGAGGAATCTTGACAAAACTGCCTGCGGCTTCCTGGTCAAGCCAGTGCTGCTTCTCGGGAGTAGGAGTAAATTTTCTTCCCGATGTCACAGAAGGCCCAAACCAGAAGGCCGGTTTCATGTGAATGTCCCGCATTTGCTTATCACAGACTTTCCGTTGGCCCAAAACAGGATACACGTGATTGCGTCTGGCCAGTTTTGCCGCCAGTGTGAGGTCAAAAGGATAATCAAAAGGACGTATATCGGCTTCACAGGGAGAGGGGCAAAGGATCTGTCGGACGGGTGATGGTGTGGTGCTGATCCTCCACGGTTTCCGATATGTTCGGCACTACTTGCCAACGTGAGGTAGGGAACGGAGATGAGGTTGCTGCCAAACCGAGCGCGGCTCTGTGGATGAGCTCGGGAAGCGGAAGTTTGTGGGAAATGGGATGAGGCCGATTGGGTATTTTAAGGAGCTGGTTCGAGGATCGATCGTTCAGTGGTGCTCCTGTGGTACTCCTGTGGTGCTCCTGATTGTAGCCATTGAGCCCCGAGGAGATGCCGGACTGTTTTGTTCTCAATAATGAAGATAAGAGAAAACCTTCTTTAGAACACATCAGCGGCCTTTTCCATGTGAGACTTCAGCTCCTCTCCAAGCGAAAGTGAAGAAATCATATGTTGTATCAGTTAGAAGCTTTCTCAGAAGTTCCACCGAGTTGTTGACCCGTCTGTAATCTTTTACGTGCCATGTATTTCTCTCTCGCGGCTGCCAAATCGCGTTTCCGTTTCGGACCGGGTTGTGGCTTTTGAGCATCCGCTGGCTCCGTAGGCTTCGCAGAATCCGTTACTTCCGTTGAATCCGTTGGTTCCGTTGGCTCAAGCAAATGGTTGGGAGGTTCAGCTGGCGGAGCTAAAGACTCGGTCCGAGCTTCCAGCTGTTTCAAAAATCTCTGTGTTTCAGAGCTTCGGCTGCCGGCAGCTCCGATGCTCGCTGTTCGGCCCTTCGGCTCTGAACTGATCTTCCCGCTTCCGCCTGCGACCCGGAAGGTATTCAGCCCATTGGACAGAATCTCAGCATCATCGACCAGCTCACCGGAGTCATTCATTTGTACCGCTTCATGTCCTGCCGCGGTCTTGATCCTCTCGGCATCGGCCTGCGGCCGGTCAGCCGTTTCCGTCTTCTGTGTCATGAAAGCTGCCGTCTCACTGACCGACTCCGACCCCGCCAACAAGCCCGATGCGGAACCAGCCGCAGAACCCCCCTCTCCTGTCTCCGTTGTTTCGGCTAGAATCTGCTCGTAGAGTTTTGTAAGCCCTCCTTTCACTGGTCCGGTGCGGCGTTTCTCCTCGGCCTCTTCAGCCTCCTGCTGCTCCAGTTGCTTCCGATATGCCGAAGTCACAAACACCTCCGTGTCTTCCAAGCCCTCTAGCGCGTTTTCCCGCCGCAGTCGGCGGTCACGTGCCCGCGCCAGGTCTTTCTTCCGTTGGGCAGTGGACTCCAAAAGCCGGTCGAGATATCTCGGCCCAGCGGCCTCCTCGGCCTGCTTTTGCCGCTCTTTCCGCACCTGGGCAGCTTTGATGTCGTCGTACACCTCGTCGTACAGAAATGGGCCGTCGGCCGTTTCCGTTTCTGCGGTTCCGCTGGTGGAGCTGCCGGCCGCCGCGGCGGCTTTCATGGCGATAAAATGAGCATTTGTGGAGCCGGTGGCATTGCGGCTCGGGGGAAGGACAGAGACAGGTGTGACCTCCGTCACGTCTTCCGCCGCGTCTCCCGCTGCTGCAAACACATCTGCTTTCGGTTTAGCTTTGCGAGCTTTGGCGGCTTTGAGGTTCAGTTTGAGGCCTGTCTGCATCTCGGAGCAAATGTCGGCAGACCCGAACACACTCAAAGCGGCATGAAATGTAAAACGTGGGCGGGCGGCGCCGAGCGTGGCTTTGTGGCAGTGGCTGGTATGCAAACACGTACGCTTATCTTCAATTTTGTGCTTGTAACGTTGATCTCTTCCACAAATGCTCTACCTGTGCATTCTTTGAGCCGCTACCCTGGTTTCTGTGCCGCATCTCATCCCTTCCCTGCCACAAACACGACTCACCAGAGTGAGACCCCATATTCAGTATAAATCGGAGATCTTAGCTTTTGCTCTCCACATCTTTTCCGACATATCAGCCACAATATTGCTTACCCTACCGGGTAACCCCAATTCCAATCCTTCGGCAATCTTCCGCCCCGCCCCCGCACGACCCGCAGGCCGGGAGTCAAACGGGCCCGGAATCCCATGGAGATAAAGCGATTAGCCCCACTTTGAGCGGGGCAGCTGCGGGGTAATGCCTCTTTTGTATTTCGTTCCGTGTACTGAGAGCCGCTGTACCGATAAACCCCCGAAACGCCTGCATCCCCACCGGAAGAAAAGGTCTAAAGAAGCTGTTGTGCTGTGTGTCACGGGAGTCCCAGCCTATCGGCCGATTAGAAACACCGAAGCCGACACGGCCGCCGTTTCGAAAGCCGAGAGTAGATTGTGGCACTTGCGGAATTTCTCGGAAGGCCCACCTTGAGTTTTGTGTTTTGCCTGCCGCTTGTCCGAGGTGGTTTGCCGCTTTGGTTGTTGCTGTTCCTAATCCGAGCGGCTATCTGATACTGTTTTGAAGGGAAAGCCGATCCGAGCCGATCAGAACAGATCCGAGCATATCCCAGCATATCCGAGTTATCTGCCGCCGCTAGTTACCTAATTGAGTAGCTGCGCCGAGCCTCAAAACTCTTCCACCTCCATTCCGTGCGTGTCGTGTGCCCCGCGGTAGCCTCACCCCTTGCCCCTCATTTACCCCTCCTTCACCCCGCACCGGCCAGCCTGTACACTCCCGTTTCCTTCCGCGCCTTACGACACTCCCCACCCACATTGCCGCCTTCCGTCTCTTCCACCTCCCCTCCATGAACGGGTCCGCGCCTTCCGGCGGCCGGCTCGGAGCTGCCGAGTTTGCCGCTATGCTGGCAGCGCCCGTCGCAAACGCCGGCCTGGCCCCGCAGATCGGCGCCCGCCACCGCTCCGAGTCCCTGCCGAACCCCGCCGGCGCGCCCCACCAACCCCGCCCCGCCCGCCACTCGCCGCTGCCGCCGCCGCCCCGCATTTCTTTCGGCGGCTCGGCTGCCCCGCCGGACCCGCCGGCCGTGAAGTCCCGCTTGGGACAGGAGAAAAACCATCTATCCATAGAAGACATTGTCGGCATTCGGCCCGACGACGGTGGTGCCCGCCCCTCTGCCCCGCTCTACCAGTCGCTGTCCGAAACGAATCTGTCGGTTGTCCGGAAGGAAGCCGAGCCGGCTCGGCCCGCGCCTGCCTCCGCTTCCGCTTCCGCTTCCGCTTCCGCTTCCCCCTCCCCCCGCTTCCCGCACCTCCGCGCCCTCAACGACCACATCAGCAACATCCCCGCCCTGCTACACCACCAGCTCACTGCCGAGGAACTGCGCACCTACTCCCGCTGGTACAATCACCTTGTGGCCCGCAAAAAGACCGAGCCGCTACTGCTGAAGGACGTGTTTGAGTTTGTGGCCAACTTCCGCCTCTCGGCAGACACAAAAAGGCAGTTGGCAGACGTGTTTGCGTCCCACCGGCTGGACCGCGCCAACTTCTACGCGTTTCTGCGGCTTGTGGCTCACGCCTGCCAAGGAAAACCGGTGGCGCCGGAGCTTGTGGTGGACCCGGCGCCGGTGGCAAAGCCGAAGTCGATCCTCAATGTCCGGCCGGCCAAGTTCATGTCCGACGCGGCAAGCAAACTGGACATTGACGGCTTCACCAGCTTCCTTCTCACGGGCCATTTGCCCCGCTCCGACCCGCTGAACCCGCTGAACCGGTACGAGCCGCTGCAGCCGACCCGCTCGGGCTCGGCAGTCGATCTGCCGTCGGAACCGGAAGCCGGCTCGGAAGGCGGGGCCGAAGCCGAGGCCGGAGCCGAGAAGCCCCGCCGCTCGGTACATTTTGCCGAGGCCTGTACCTTCGACGACGGAACGGTGGAGCGGGTGAACGGCATAGACGACGGAACCCCGCCGGCCGGGCCGGCCCCGGCGGCCCCGGCGGCCCGGATTGACCCGTCGCAGATGTCGATGAACGAGCTGCTGGAGCAGATAGCACGTGACCGGACGGCATACACCCCGCCGGTGATTTCGGTAACGGGGGCCGATCAGGACAGCGGCTCGGACAGCGGCTCGGATCGTTCCGACGGGACAGACGGGACGGAAGGCCCGCCGGATGATACGGGAGATGCCGACGAGGCGGTGGAGGCGGATCTGAAGGACATCGACACGTCGATCAATCATTTCCGGAATGTCAATATTGACAGTATATTGTATAACGGCGTGTCGCTGAATATCCCATCCGGGTTTTTCCAACACGTGCGAGCCGAGGGTGGCGGTTCGGGCGGCTTGTCGGAGTCGGTGGATGTTGCCGAGGTCGGTTCGGCCCGACCGAGTCCCGAGCCCGGGACGGGGCGGCCCGCTGTACCTACCCCGCCTACCCCTCCTGCCCCACCTGCCCCGCCTGCACCGCCGTTGTCGTCGGCGTCGCCGTCTCCGGTTCCGATAGTTCCGTCGGCTGTCCCGCCGCCTGTTCCGCCAGCTGTCGAGCGGGCCGTGCGGTCTCCTCCGCCTGTTCCGCCTCTCCCGCATACTTCTTCCGTTCCGCCTGTTCCCCCCGTTCCGCCTGTCCCGCCAGCCCCTCAAAGCGCCCCGCCTGTGCCGCAGATATCGCAGGTGCCGACCCCGCCTGCCCCGCCTGTCCCGCCACGTTCGCGGCGGATGAGCCGCGCGCACTCACTGGGTGCCATGTCGTCCGCTCCGCCCGCTCCGCCGACGCCACTGGCCCGACCTCCCCCGCCCCCGCCCCGCCAGACTTCCCCACTTCCGGACACAATCGGACAGCCGCTGGCCCCGCATTTGGCCCCGCATTTGGCCCCGCCACCTACCCCGCCGCTCTCCGCCCCGCCTGCCCCGCCTGCCCCACCAGCCCCGCCGGCCCGCCGAGTGTTTTCCGGATCACAGCTACCCAGCTACCCCGCCCCCGCCCCCGCCCCCGCCGACGTGATGTCCGATTTGAATACCCTGCGGGCCGATATCGATACGCTTCGGGTGCAGCGGACCGGCAGCCCCGCAGTGGCGCCGGTGGCGCCTGTGGCTGTTTCGGCCGGTCCGGACGCCGCTGTGAGTTCTTCCGACATTTTGTCCGATTTGCGGGCGCTGCAGGAGGAAGTCAATCGGTTGAAGAACGGTTATGCATGAGAGAATGCGGGGTAATTTTGGGCGGGGTAATGTGAGCGGAGTGCTGTATGGAAATGAAAGTTTTGCTTATGAGCGAATCCCGTTTCCAGCTACGTACAAGCCGTTATGAATCAAATAAATTTCGCATTAAGTTTTATACCGAGTAGGAGGGGCATTAGAAAATGGGTGGTCAAAGGGGAAGGCGGGGTAGGTAATGAATGTGGGGTAGGTAATGAAGGTGGGGTAGGTGGGGTAGGTGGGGCAAATGAGTAAAATTGGGCTAACAATAGCAGTTCCGTCCGTTAATGTTAATGATTCCCCAAAAGGGTAATCATGCCGAGCCATGCAGCAGCTACACCACTGTCCGGTAGCTCGGCAACCGCTCCAGCGGAACCTGCGGCACGTCCACATTCATATCCGCCAGATCCAGTTCGTCCAACAAAATGCCATCCTGACCCCGCTGAGCGTCTGTGGCTCCCGGAGCCGACCAAAAGCCGAAGCAGGAGCGCTTCCGCCGCGCGGGCCGTTTGCGCCGCGACCTCCGGCCCGATCGCTGGTACACGCCGGACTCCGTCACAACCACCGGAGCGGCTCCGCCGCTGTGGCGGCTCTGCCACTGCCGACGGAACGGCAGGTATCGGAGGTTGTTGCCGAAAAGGGACTTGCGGCGCTCCTCGCCCGTATAAGAGAGGCGCAGCCACCCAAAAAGGAAACCGTGCGGGTGCATCAGCTGCTCGTACTGCGCCACAACTTCCGGACTCGGTTCGGCTGGAGCGGGCGGAGGAGGGCTCGGCTGCGAGTAGCTCGGCGGTTGAGCCGTCAGGTCCGAAGCGGCAGACCCGCTGCTTTCGGTGCCGTCCGCCTCCAAAACGGGCTTTTCTTCCGGGCCAAACGGAGGGGGCGGCACCATCGGAGGGCTCATTCCCGGAGCCATCGGCGTTGGAACCATCGGAACCTGCGCCGCCGCCGGCGGTGGCGGCAGCGGCAGTTCCGCTGCCGGCGCCGTAGGCGCCCCGAGCTGTCCGTACACATGAGGCCGTTCCTGCCGCGCCCGCAAAAACCGCAGTCGCATAATCACCCGGTCCTCGTTTTCCCGCAGAAGGCCGTCCAGATTCAGTGCCACCACCAACAGAAAGCTCGGCAGGTATCCGAGCCCCACCAGATATCCGATAGAGACATCGGGATTGAGCACACTGATTTCGGGCTGGTACATGCCGGCGATATTGTAACCGACCATTATGGACACCAGCACAAATGCCACTACACAAACCAGTGGCACGGCCGGCCGCTCGTAATAGTGGCGCGCCACGAACACATACACAACCATTGCCACTAACACGGGGACAGAGAAGTATATGCCGACCTGCCACCGCACATTGTAGAACGTGGGATGGGAGGTGTGCAAAATGCCGGCCGCGTCTGTGCCCATATAGTAGTCCCCAAAGCCGCCAAACTCGTACAGACCGGTCCACCGCCGCACAATTGTAAGCAGGAACACAATAATAAGACACATATACACAAGGCCGCTGAGCGCGTATATCATATAGGCGCGGGGCTGCCGCACGTTGAACCGGTACGGCTCGGCATCGGCCAGCTTCCGCTGCTCAAACGCGCCCCAGTGGCGCAAAAGCTCCCAGGCCGTTGGAAGAGCCGTCACAAGCAGCAGAGAGTAGAAGACAGCGGAAATGTGCGCTGCACCGCCTTGCAGATAAGCGCGGTCATAGTCTATGGAACAAAAACCCGCCACCGCCGCCACAAGCTGCAAAACCAGCAGCCAGTACCACTGGAAGCGGCGGGAGCGGAAGGAGAAGTGGCGGCTTCGCGGGAGAAACTCCGTGCCGTGTTTGCGGAGATTGAATATCGTAACCGTCGCCGACAGCAGCATGATGATGCTCCATACCAGCCCAATGATGCTGCGGGCACCAAGCGGGAAGTAGGGGTAGTCACAGGATATGCCGTTCACAACTGTGCCGTTGCCGAGAAGGATCGGCGTGAAGGAGCCGAAAGAGAGGTAGCATCTGGTGCCATTGGAGAGAGTGCCGTTCGGGTATACAGAGTAGCCGTAGAGGTCCAGGAGCGGGGCCGAATAGTTTGTGTGGATGGGGCCGTCCATGCCGGAGTCGGATGCCGCCACGGCTTTGAGGCGCCGAGGGTGAAATGATTATGATGGATGTGTGGTTTGTTGTGATTGGGAGGTTACCTTTGTTTACTTGCTTTGTTGTTTTGCCTTGTTCGTGCTGAATCTTTTGTGTGTCTTTTCTTTGTGATTTCTGGTGAAGGGTTTTTTTCGCAACTGCGGTTCACAAAACATTGTTTGTGTGTCAATTACAAACTCAAAGAAATCTCAGTCACAATTACGCTTGTGATGAGGCGATGAGGCCGGAGGATAAGGTTCCGCTTTTAGCCCCGAAGTGCATAGAAGCGTAAAGAGGCGTAAAGAGTGCAAAGCCTAAACTCTGAGCCGAGCTCTGGTGAATCGAGTAACTGCAGGCTCGGTCTCGCCCCGATTGGCAAACGACAAAATGCTTATCTGCAATCAACGAGACGGATAAATCGGATCTTCTGATATTTGGATGATATTGGGGTGTATATATAGTGCTATAGGAGTTGATGTGGATTGTCTATGTGTACGATTGTTAGGTTCAAGGGAGGTACGCCTCTTAGCCATGCCCGGCTTGTTATGCAAGGAAATAGGTTGGCTCTGCCCAGGCGGGACAAGCGGTGCGGTAACCGAGTTTCGGAACCTAGAAGGGAACGAGGCTGTTCACAGCCGTTAGAGTGACTTACTGCTTGCCGCAACTGATATTAATTCAGTATGATATTAATATATGCCTTTCTTCTTGGAGAAAGCTCAACGGCGGTCAAGGAATGGTCATGCATGAGAATGCAGCTTCATGCACCGTTTGGGTAGAGGTAATCAAAAATGACCAAATGGGAAATAGGGTTTTCGGATCATTAAACCTTCGGCGTTACGCAGACGGAGCTCATCGGAAAAGCCGAGGAAGACCAGAATCGTTAATTGACAAGCCGAGCATTTCGGTCTGATAAGAGTCTAAAGTTCATGTTTGATGTTTGCCACAGTTAGAGCCTAATGAACTAGAGTCTCCGTATTTTGCTATTCAGAGAGGAACATAGATGATTATAGTACAGTCAGTTGAGCAAACAGCGATGGGGACCTTACGGATATCACCGTCGAAAGCGGGCTAGTGCATCGAAAAAGCCAGTTGATTTCCGATCCCGCAGCTCCGATTTCAGTTTCTCCGTGTCAATCACAGCTGCTAGAGACTCGGAGTCTGGCCCGATCGCTCGGCTTTCACTGACGAATTTGAGCAGCCGGAAAAATGCGGCAGAGTTGAGCAGCTCGGATGACAATTTTTCGGCTTTGAACAGTTTCTTCAGCAGCGAATAGAGTTGTGCCAAGGAGTCGGGATCTGACTCTGTTGTTTCCGAGGACTCGGACGCCGAGGGTGTTTCTTGAGGGATGTGGGAGTCTCCTGCAGACGCTGCTGGTTCTTCGGCTGACAGGGACGGAACTTCCTGGGATTCACCCGAATCATATTTGTGAAAGGTGGTCGCTTCCGGGGAGAGTTCCTTCTTAGCTTCAGTTTCACCCTGTGTCGCACCCTGAGCCTCCTCTTGAGTCTCTTCTTGGGTCTCTTCTTTTGTCTCCTCTTTCGTCTCCTCTTGAGTATCCTCCTGACTCTCCTCCTGAGTATCATTTTGAGTCTCCCCCAAAGTCTCCCCCTGAGGCACCTGAACTCGAACTGCCTTTGTGCCATCATCGACAACTGGGACGGGATCGGGTAGCTTTCCGTCCATTTCTTCTTCCCCTTCTGGAGGTTCCGTGCTACTTCCAGATGTGTTTTTCTCCTCCACGGCACTCAGAGGCGCCGATTCCTGTGTAGACGGCTCGGCAGCTGTCTCGGCGCTCAGGGCGGCTTCCGCGACTGCCGATATACTTGCCGCTTCAGCCGAACTCTCCCCCGACGGGTCCGACGGGTCTTCCGGGGAATCAATACTGGCTGGCCCGTCACTCCCCGCCGATCCGCTCGGCTCAGATTGTGTATCAGCGTTTGTGACATCAGTCGCCCCCGCCCCAGCCTCAATTACCGGATCAATCGTTATCGGCTCCAGCGGCTCCATTACGGGATTAAACCGTTTCTGTTTCATGGCCTCCAGCACCAGCGGATCCGGCGCCAAGCCCGCCGCCGGGCCGACAGCGCCGCTGATCTCCGGTCCGGCCCCGTTGTACCGGCGCCGCTTCGGCTTATCCGCCGGTTCTCCTTCGGGATTCATCGCCAGCCACTTCCGCACCTTGTCGGCCTTCGGCTTTTTCGCCGAGCCGACCACAAAATGGAAGAACCCGTCTGAAGCGTCAATTTTAACCGGCTCCATCCCGCTGGCCAGCCGGATGTCGTTTAGCGACGCCGGAGAGTCCCGTTTCAGGTGGTGGTTGCGCTTCATGTGGGCAATCACGTTGGTCGGCCCGGTAGCCGTGTCGTACACATAGGTCTTTTGGCATATTTCACACCGCGCCTCGTACAGTTTCCCCCGGGCTTTCAGCAGCCGGGGCCCTTCCGTGATCTGCGGGCCGAGCGTGGCATAGCGGAACACCCAGGAATGGAACTGCGGCTTGTTGTATGACATGGCGGAAGGATGGGATAAGGGTATTAAGGCGGGGAAGGAGAGTTGTTAGAATCTTCTGGTAGATTTTGCAATGCGGAGGTGCACGTAAGGTTGCTAAGCGAAAGATGCATGAAGTGTCTATGAAGCCTTTAGTATGCTGCTGAAGTGGTCTTTCTATCCTTTCCCTGTAACGTGTCGAACAAGCAGGTTGAAAGCCTCACTGCAAGAAGAGGGTAAACAAATTCCAATATCGGCCGACAAGTTGCTGTTATCGCCTTCTTCTTCCTTCCGGGTCCTACTTCCTAAGAAGCCCGTCTGACTTTTTTCAGATTCCCCTCCTATGGGGAGAAAGCCGGGATTTGCAAATGGGAAGGAAACAGCAACGGCTGAAGTCCCTTCCTGGACACGATTCGTGGACTTTTCTCCTGCCGCCGAGACCGAAATACCAGTACTTTCAACCATACAAACAGTAGTATTTTCTTGCGATAATCACGGCGATCCAAAAGTTCATTTTGGCGTGTCGTATCTTTGCTCGGCGTTGGCTTTGGCGAAGGTGGAAGTTGGGTGTGGATTGGGCAATAGGTTACCCGATTAGGCAGGACCCGGAATCAGACGCGAACCTCGCAGAAAGCGGAAAGGATATGGGTTTTCTGATGAGGTGATGAGAAAAGAGGTGGGGGGAGGCGCGAGATGAGTCATCGGAGAGGGTGGAAGGGAGGGCAAAGAGAAGGGAGAGATTGAGAACAATGAGGAGGGAAGGTTCGTTGGGTATGAGAGAGAGAAATATCAAAAGTCAGAGTACAAATCTGTGTGTAGAGAGACTAGTCAGAGTGCTTGATGTTGCGACCCTCGTGCTCTATCTCTCAGCCACTCGGGAAATTGAGGAGAGGAAAGCCAGTGCCGCACACAATTTAGTGCTCCACTGAGCTTCAGCACCAGACGGTCGCCTTTCTTTTGAATTCTCTACTCTTGCTTCTAAGTTCTGCACCTCTGCTCTTTCTATCTCTCCCTCGATGCATCATCTTTACTCATCTGTGCTTGTCTGATTCACTCCCACCATTTCCTTGACTTCCCGTCTCACCCTGTTATTCCCCTAGACTTCCCGTCTCATCCCAAACTACCCCACAACCTCCCGTCTCACCCCGCATTTCCCCACATTTTACCTCGGTCCGACGGCCCTCTCGCACGTGACTGGAACGCCCCCAGCCGAGCCGACCTGCTCCCAATGCGATTACTTGGGACATATAAGCGACCAGAGTTCTCACCACTCTCACAACCAGTAGGTGCAAATCAGAGAGTGGAAAATACAAAGTAGCCTGCAGTTGCATTTCATGGGCTAAAGAAAAAGATAATTTGATCCTCCCTTCTCCCCTACAACTGAACTCATATATCCCCACTTATCACTACTACCCTCATCTCTACAACTCTCACCATGTCCCGGAATATGATCCGCGCCTTCAGCTCTTCGGCAAAAAGCTGCGTCAACACGCTGCCGGGCACCCAGGTGTACATAACAGCGGCCGGCCGAACCGCCATCGGCAAAATCTTCGGCGGCCTCAAGTCTGTCGGAGCCACCGACCTTGGCAGCACGGTAACCGAAGCTGTGATTCGCCAGTCCGGCATTCCCAAGGAACAGTACACAGACCTGATTTTCGGCCATGTGCTGCAAGGAAACGTGGGGCAGTCTCCTGCCCGGCAGGTTGTGATCAAAGCCGGTCTTCCCGAGTCGACGGAGGCAGTCACTGTGAACAAAGTGTGTGCTTCGGGACTGAAAGCTGTGGCTCTGGCGGCTCAGAATATCCAGCTCAACGAACACGATCTGGAGATTGCTGGCGGCATGGAGTCTATGAGCAATTCTCCCTACTACCTCCCCCGCGGGCTGGGCCCCTTTGGCCATCAGACAGTTGTTGATTCCATCATCAAGGATGGGCTGTGGGATGTGTATAACGATTTCCATATGGGCAACTGCTGTGAGAACACAAATGAGCGGGAGGGCATCTCGCGAGAGGACCAGGACAAATACACGATTGAGTCTTATAGACGCGCACTCAGGTCTATTGAGACGGGAGTGTTCAAAAGGGAGATTGTGCCTGTGGTGATCAAATCCAAAAAGGGCGATACAGTGTTTGAGGAGGACGAGGAACCCAAGGCAGTGAAGTTTGACAAAATCCCTACACTGAAGCCTGTGTTCAAGAAAGACGGCACAGTCACTGCCGCAAATGCCAGTTCGCTGAACGACGGGGCTGCCGCAGTAACTCTGGCCTCGGAGACGTTTCTCCGAGCGAACCCCGGCACTCCTGTGCTGGCAAAAGTGATTGCGTACCAGGACGCAGCCACATATCCTGTGGATTTCACTATTGCCCCCTCGATAGCCATTCCCAAGCTGCTGAAGAAGGCCGGACTGCAGATTGAGGATATCGCGAAATGGGAAATCAATGAGGCCTTTGCCGGAGTTAGTGTGGCCAATCTCAGAAGACTGGGGTTGGACTCTGTTGCTGAGAGAGTGAATGCCAATGGTGGGGCGGTTGCTTTGGGCCATCCTATTGGAGCTTCTGGAGCGCGGATTCTTGTGTCGCTGATTCACGAGCTCAAGGAAGGAGAGTTTGGGGTTGCTGCCATTTGTAATGGTGGTGGCGCAGCTACTTCAATGCTCGTTCAGAAGGTGAGCCATGTGTAGGGAGAGTAATTGGCTAAGGAATTTGCTTATTGAGGTACGAAATGAGTACGAAATAGCGAAAAGGTAAAGTGGGCTCAAGGAAGGCACCTATGAAAAGCTGATAATTGTATTCCCCTGAATAGACTAGAATGGGTTGGAAAGAGCTGGTATAAAGATTTGAGAGTTCCACTCTGAGTTCATTCAAGTAAGAGAGGCAATAATCTCAGGTGGTTCTATATCTTCGGCATACAGATCCAACTATCTATGTCTGAGCTGATTATTCGAAAGGATTAGGATCAGGAGAAGACAGGCAGCGACTCGTGATTGAATTCGCAATTAGTGAAAAGGTTATGTGTACGGACACAAGAGTCGAAAAGAAAATAAGAAGTGCATCAGACAAAGCCGTATGTCCAACCGTGTATTACTCTCATCTTGTAATGCACCAACCTGATTAGACAAAACTTATAACGCCTCTCATCATCGAAATGGAAGAAGGGAATATTAGAAAGAAAAAGCCACAACCGCAAACACACCGCCGAAACTACACATGTCGCCTCTCAAGCCTTATAAATCATTCAGAACGAAACTCCATGTCCAGCACGGACGTCCCATTCATCCCAGACATACATTCACCTATACGGTACCATATAATACATGGTCATCAATAACTGCAAATTTCATGTCACACAATGTTGTCATTAGCTGGCGTCGCATTGTCCTTCTTTCTCATCCTGTACCTCAGCCGTCCAAAAAATCCTCTAAAGCTCTTCGTAGGCATCATTCTCTGAACACTGGCCAACTCAGTCGTCACAATAGGATCAAATTCCTCTTTAATGCTGCTTGTCACTGCCAAGTCCAGCTCCGGAGCCGCCATCTCAAAAATCTCTGTCTCCAGCGGCTCGTCCGGATGTAGCACCCGGTAGTAGTTTCGTTTGCACATGGGACACGAGCCGTTCCGTTTGGTCAGCCACCGGTCAATGCATGCTGTATGATATACATGTTCACATGGCATGGACCTGACGTTATCGTCGTCCTCAAAGCTGTCAATGCAAATAGGACAGGTGTCTAAGTCCAAATGCGCATGGGGTTTGTCCCCCAGATCCAGTGAGTCCATTTCGTGCTCTTCTGCATGAGATGATTTGTCGGTAGAGTCAAAACTGCTGGCGGCATAAGCCACATCGGAGATGTGATCCGAGTCGGAATCCGACTCTTCAATTGAAGGTTTGCTGAGCGGCCCTGTGTATCCCTTACGGACCCAGGTGGAGTATGTCGTTTCCGGGAAGGAGGTGGTTACTTCCTCCTCCGTCATGCGCTGCTTGTTCCGCTTCCTGCGGACTGTGTTTTCGTTCCGAAGGGCTTGCCGCTCGGCACGGTACCGATCGATATTCTCCACATACACCACGGAAAAGAGCTCAGGCGACCAGATGAACCGGGCACCTCGGTTGTACGAACGGGCAGACGTGTGTTTGTACAGACCCATGCTGAACCCGTTGGGTCTGTATATTGTGAACAGCTCGGCCTCTGCCAGGTGGGCGTTCATGCGCTGGATAAAATACGCCACAATCTGCTTATGCCGCGCTGCGGTCGGCGAATACCGCAGATTCTCCTTCTCCAGTGTGTTCTTCAGTGCAGTCTCGTAGTAGTTGATCTGGACATCGGAAGACAGCTCCGGGGGCGCCCGATTGCGTCTATAGTACCGAATGGCGCATCCTGCAAACACAGTCAGCAGGAGCAGTCCCAGCGCAATGGAAATGAAAAACAGAAATGACGACGATCCAACAAAAGTAGCGTTGGACCGCGTGTCAGCCTTGGGGGAGGTCTCTTCAGAAGACCAGGAGCTGGGCGTACCTGTAGGAGTGTAGTCCCATATCCTGGTGGGGGACGGGAGTGGCGAAGACTCTTCTTGCCGCGCCACCAGGCTCGGTTCTTGCCACGATCCCGGAGAGAAGGCCATGGCGGGGGTTACTAGTACCTCCAGTGATTTCAAATACAGCAAAACAGTAACAGCTGCTTCTTCTTGTTTCAGGGGTGAATGGCCGATTCAAATACCAGCGCAGTGCGAAGCTGCGGCAAACTGCGGTCAGGGAGATCAAAGCCTGGCGGTCTGCAAACCGGGGTGATAACGCGAGATTCCTTGTTTGGGATCCTGGTCCTAATCTCGCTGTTGAAGTTGCCAGAGCCATATTATCACTTGATTTCTGTCAGCTGCTGAACAGCTGTGTTGCTGCCCCCACCAACGCCCCATCGCCTTTGTGAAGCGCTGAGTGTCTGGCTCACAAACAGCATCGATCGTGCATATATAACATTGTGTCACCGTCTGGTGTTTTGTGTGATGCCAATCTCAGCGCTAGTGTGCCCTCGGCCAAGGAACAAAAGTGTAACTCTAATGTGGGCACAGTGTGTGCTCCCTCAAACTTTGTTCCAGAAGGTGTTTGCACATCACTCCCCACGTTGTTTGAATGATGAGTGAAACATAATGAGTATAATGAATGCAATGTATAATATATGAGTATAATATATGAAACATATCATGGATTACAATGGGAATAAAAACGTCAAGAGTCATTGATTGAAGGATTTATTGCTGATACTACAGCGTTACTTGGGCTTCTGGTCTGTTATCACGCTGGTACACCACGCTGCTGGCACATGCAGGAGATTAGAGTCAGCCGAGCCTCGTTTGGCATGGCAGTGCTGACAGCATCTCAGTGAGAGCGGCAGGAGAAGAATGGTTTCAATTGACTTTGATCAGCAATCAGGATTGTTCAAAAAGTTCTCGCATGTCGTTTCTTACTGTATATAAATTTATTTGTGTTGTCAGGCATCTCGGTTTGGTTTTTACAGGGTTCTTACATCCTCTATACTCCGGAGATGTTCGGCATTTCCGGAGTTTATATCATCCCGAAAGGTCCGGAGATGACTTATCCTTTCTCGGCTACCCTTCACTATAAGCCTGTTACTGTGGTATGAATGAGGCAGGTGCAGAGGAAGGTTCCAACAATTTACGGGACCACACTTTACAGCCAAGACTCCGCTCAACGGTACCATTGAGTTCGCGGATGAAGCACGGCAGAAGCCAGCCGAATGAGATACCGGCCGGTCTCAAGTTGTCTATGGAGTGTCGTTCCACCACACCTGGCAGTGGTGTTTACTGGGGTCATTCGCTGGTTCTAATTACAAACGTGTTGTGTCATGGGATATCTCTACCTCACCACGTTTTTTGAAATGAGGCAGAAAAGAAGAACAACTGTGAGACATGCGTTATGCTCTGCAGTTTTCAAGCTGCGTTCTTCCTTTCGGGTACCATATTGATTTTCTCTCAATTGGGACATGTGACGGGATATGCTGTTTTGGGACGGGCAACCGTCGAACCGAGACGGAAAAGGTAGTGGGATAGGCTGTAGTCAGTTGCCGATTGAATGGATGGAATAGACAGTGCTGATGAAGCGAGTGCCCAGGCCGGTACTTACACGCTTTTGAGCGTGCTGTGCAGGATTGATGATAGGAAATGTGGGCTCAGTTCCAATGGGAATGAGAGCTAATAATATTGATTATTGAACTTTATCTCAGTGACCTGAATATCGAACGGGCAAGGAGGTATTTGAATTCATCATCTATGGAGTACCAGGAAGCTGACCCCCTAGCAAAACATAACGTCTCACCCTGTTTTCTCATCTGAGAGAACGAGACGTGAAGTTCGCTGTCACATGTGGCGGAGCTGCGAGGACTGCGAGGAGCTCGGAGGAGCTCATCAGATGTGCTCGAACGATGCCAGCGGACTGCCCTATGACATATTTGCGATTGGAAATATCACTCATGGATTGACTTCATTCTAGGCTTTTTAGGGATGCTTCTGCTTGCCGGGCATGTTGTATGAAGGTGAGTTGTCGCTCTGTTCTGGTCCCTGACTCTGGAAGAGTATGAACAGGAAAGATTGAGCGTCTCAGATACGAAAAAGCAAATGTATCAAATGTTTCCTTTAAGTGGTATCTGAAGCAAAGCTGTTGGATATATGGTGGAAGCTCCTATGAGGCAACCCACACCATTAACAGTGAAAAATTGATTCTTACAGTTCCAGGGCCAGTGAAGCTTCAGTAGCAAGCGAGGCCTGCAGTACCAACATAGCTGTGGATTGGGTTATGATTGGCATTCAGTCCTATCACACTGTACTTTGCAAGCTAAGCCGTCGGTTTCTACCTTGTCTCATCATCTCCAGACCATCTCGACGATGATACCCTCAGTGAAGACTTATCATACAGTCTGTGTTGTGCCCCTGTCATCAATCTCAGAAGGCGCACACCACCTCAATCTTTCTTCACCCTCCAGCTTCATATCCATACTTCAAGTGCGCGCCAGCGGTGTGACTGCATTCATCCCCAGCCTCACCGTACTTTTTCTATCAGTCGTCGCTCAGTACGTCCTGATTTCTTTCTTGTCTGTCTACTTCGGGAAGCAAATGTCTCAGCTACTCCTTCATTCACTTTGCATCTTTTCTTTTCTGATCCTCGTTTCAGTTTTCCCGTCAATTGTTTGTCAAACTGCGGATGCATGAACTCACATTGCGTATGCATGCAAATTAGGTACGGCAGGGATGAGGTGGATGAGGTGGAAGGGGTTTATTCATCAATCTCAGTGCAGAGATCTTTTGATTATGATTTCTGGATGGCTCTTAGTTTGCATGTCTTTATGTTTCACATTGCTACAATGTGTCCTCACACAGTCTCATTGTCATTGTATGTCTTCCTGGGACCTGCCAGGTATGACTTACGTACATCCAATACACATCATTAAACTTTGCTCTAAATCATGCAAGGTCCACTCAATTGCATGATATTGCCCCATTAGTAAATTGTGGAGTGAGACGAACGGAGCAGCTTCAGCAACAACCCACTGGCTGTATCAATCAAATAGTCGGCAGTAACTCACAATTATCTCCAAATCAACAAACACAAGTACCATTAAAAGTCACTTATCACTCCTTCCCTTCATAACTCTCCCGCCTACCCCCCCTCATCTTTCCCCAACCCAACCACATTCCATTTCGGGCCAGTTTCATCTTTAAGGTTGCTCTTCTGTTCCGTACACTCTGCGGCAGACCTTCCAACCTTTCCTCTCACTGTTTCCTTCTTTTTCACCTGTCAACAAGCCGACCCGGCAGTTCGGCAATTCCGCCGGCAAAGCCCGGCTATTCGGCTTTCTCACAAACCCATCCTCCGTCTCCCGCCGCTTCCGAATACCCCACATAAACGCCGAAGACCTCCCGCTTCCACCGGCAGCATTCCCGAACCCCAACAAACGTCTCAAACCTCCTATTCCCTCCCATTTCTCACCTCATCATCCACAAGCCTTTCTGTGCCTCCGTCTTTCCCTAATATATCACCCCAATAAACTGCAGCCTCAGCTGACAGTCTCACCCCGCGTCTCACCATGCGGCAACGGGTTTCGCTGAAAAACCTCCTCAATGTGTTTTACGTCGTCCTGCTGGTGGTGCTGCTGCGGCGGGTGTTCTCAGACCCTGCGGAAGACTCGTACATTGCCGGCGCCCAGCAGTCCCTCCAGTCGTACCTGAGCCGGAACTCCGGCCCGAGTGCCGCTTCCGAGGAGACATCGCAGACCCTACTGCTGGTTCAGCGGGGGGTGCACCAGACCCTGAAGAAGCTGGACGATGTGCTGTCCAAAGTGGAAAACAGTCCTAATGAGGACACGTTGGTGAAGGCCATTATGCGCGGAGTGGCTGGTCTGCTGGAGCAGGTGTACCAGCGGCTGGACTCGCTGACTGTGTCGCAGTCCCAGATCCTGGATAAGGTTTCGGCACTGGGCCGGGACGGGCTGCCGGAGTCACGTGACCAGCAGCCTCGGGCCGGCATGTACGGGCCGAGCATGGCGGCGCGGGAGAATGCCGTGTTTGTAACGCTGGCCCGCAACTCGGATCTGTGGGACCTGGTCGACTCGATCCGCAGCATCGAGGACCGCTTCAACCGCAAGTTCGGCTACGACTGGGTTTTCCTCAACAACGAGCCCTTCAGCAAAGAGTTCGAGACAACCGTGTCGGCGCTGGTGTCGGGCGAGGCCAAATTCGGCGTTGTGCCGAAGGAGCACTGGTCCTATCCGACGTTTGTGGACCAGGAGCTGGCGGCACAGAAGCGGAAGGAAATGGCCGAAAAGGGCGTCATCTATGCCGAGTCCGAGTCCTACCGGCACATGTGCCGCTACGAGTCGGGGTTCTTCTGGCGGCATCCGCTCATGAACCCGTACCGCTACTACTGGCGGGTGGAGCCCGGGGTGAAGTTTTTCTGTGACGTGGACTACGATGTGTTCCAGTATATGCGGCGCCACAATCTCAAGTACGGGTTTGCCATCTCAATGTACGAGTACGAGGCCACAATCACAACACTGTGGCAGGAGACAAAGACGTTCCTGGCCAACAACCCGCAGTATATTGTGCCCAACAATCTCATGGACTTTATCTCCGACGACGGGGGCGAGACGTACAATCTGTGTCACTTCTGGTCCAACTTTGAGATCGCCGACATGTCTCTGTGGCGGTCCAAGGCGTATGTTGACTATTTCAATCATTTGGACAAAACGGGGGGCTTCTTTTATGAGCGGTGGGGAGACGCGCCGGTTCACTCGATTGCGGCAGCTTTCCTGTTGAGCCGGGACGAGGTGCATTTTTTCAAGGATATCGGGTATTATCATGGGCCCTATTTCCAGTGTCCTTTGGATGACACGTTCCGGTTTGACCATCGGTGCAGCTGCAATCCTTACTATGATTTCACATTCCAGGACTACAGTTGCACGGGGAGGTATTATAAGTTCTTGGGCTGGGAGAAGGATCCAAATGCGGCGAAATATACGAGTTAGACGAGGGATAGACGGTTGGTACAGGGGAGGGATGATAGGGCAGTGAAGGAGTAGGGGGGTGGTGATGTATTTTTGGAAGAAATTTTTGTAACGAGAGTAGGTTGGGCATGTATGGGAGAGCTGTATTAATGGCAGATGAGATTTCTGGTTAGAATGGAGTAGAGGGGAAACTGAAGGAGACGTATTGTAGGAGGATGAAGACTAAGGAAATGTGTGAAGAGAGGCGAAATGGAGAGATCAAGTAGAGAAGCAGATCACAGAGACACGGCAGTCAGGTGTAACAACTGGAAAGACAAAGAGAGGACAGAGTGTGATATGAGTAGGAACTCCAATTACTCTATAAATATCTGATGAAACAAAAGTATTGATCTCTGATGCTGAACATCTTGCTGTTTCTTCTAAGACATGTTGAATGTTTTCTGAGAAAGACAGTAGCCAGAGATTCAAAGTGCAATTCACATCTCAGTAAGCAGAAAAGGTACAGTCAAATCCTTTCCGAAAATCAGATTTTGCAGCATTAAGGGGTCGCAAGTTTCTCGCCTGTAGCTACTCCTGTATACTGAATGGGTACATTGACTGGCATTATTAGGAAGTGTCGCTTTCAGTAAGCGAATCTCAAGATTGAGATAATAAAATTAGAACTGTTCTATCCTCTATATTCTCAAAGCTGCTTCAGGCAGTCTAACCAAGTGCTGCCTGTGTCCTTTATGACTTTCCAACAGAGCGACAGCAAATCAACATCAAAATACTATACATCGGCCTCATCTCGACCCTCCGGTCTCAGAAAACAGTAAGTGGGATACAGCGAAACCAGATCTTCAAACCCATTCCCAAACGGCAGCTCTTCCATTAACGTCCTTCAATCTCTCCTTTCCAAGTGACCTCAAAATTGCACACCACAGTTATTCCAAGCTATTATTACAGTTCGTTTCACAGCTGACCTCTCCAAAACCTCCAAACACCCTTTTTTCTTTAATATCCCTTCTATCTCATATTGTCGCTTGAGTAAACTCCTCCCAGTTCGCAGGCCGCTCAAAGCCCTGCAAGTCAAAATACCTGGGGATGCCGCTGAACCTCGTCCATGATATATCCCAGTGCTGGTCGCAAGCACACCTCCGTTCAGTCCATATATCCTTGTCAATGGGACACTGGTAGCAGGGGTTATGGAAGTATCCCACGTCATCAAACCAATGCAGCTGTTTGCGGTCCAAAAACAGTGACGCTGCAATCGAGTGAATAGGGGCGTCTCCCCAGCGCTCATAGAAGAAGCCCCCGGCTTTGTCCAGGTGGTTGAAAAACTCCGTGTAGGTTTCCCCGCGCCAGAAGTCCATATCTGCTATCTCAAAATTGGACCAAAAGTGGGCCTGGGAGTAGTGCGACATCTCCTCGTCGGTTACTAGCTCCTTGAGACTGTTGGGATGCACACTCTCAGGATGCTTTGACACAAAGTCAGTCACATTGCCCCACAGGCTTTGGATCGTAGAGCCATACTCATACTGAATCATATTGAACCCATAAGTCTTGTTGTTTTCCCGCATGAAGCGGAACACATCGTAGGGGATGTCACAGAATATCTTGATGTCAGGCTCCACTCTCCAGTAGTAGCGGTAATCCTGCATCAGCGGATGCTGGAAGAAGAACCCCGACTGAAATCGGCACATATGCCGATAGGATTCCGACCCGCCGTAAATCACCCCTTCCGACTCCATTTTTGCCATCAGCTCTCTGGCCCGCTCGACATCAATATGAGGAGGAAAAGACCACTGTTCCTCCGGTACAAGGCCGTACTTGGCCTCCCCAGAGACTATATTACGGGTAGCGCTTACAAAGGCGTCTGAAAACGGCTCGTCGTTGAGAAACACCCAGTCGTAGCCGTATTTGTGATTAAACCTGTCTTCAATGGCTCGGATAGATGGTAAAAGCTGTGGGAGCTCCGAGTTGCGGGCCAGCATAACAAAAGTGGCATTCTCTCGGACATAGCTGGCCCGGTCAAAATCACCTCCCGCAACAGGTTTTCCTGTTGAGGAGATTTTCCGACTCAGTGATGCCAGCTGTGAGTCTATTTTGGCCGTCAGTTCCTTCAGAGCCTCCAAAGAGGCTTCCGCCCCGGCGTCCCCGCCCATACTATCTCCAGCAGCTGAGAGTTTCTCGTCCAGTTTAGCGCTCAGCTGAGATGCTAGCTCTTCAAACTTCTGGTCCAGATGTTTGTTCACCCTGAACGTCTCCACTGCGCTGTCCTTCTCAAACTTCCTGAACTCGCTTTCTTCCGGAATAGGCATGCCTTTGCTCTGAGCAGTCCGTGCCAGTGTTTGCTTCAGAGACGAGTATCCTGTGTGGATCTCCTCTCCTTGCGGCAGAGCCAGCATCCGGCTTGTGATCAAAGTGAGACATACCACAGCCGTCACCATAATGCCAAGCCGCAGCACTTTGCCGGGACTAATCATTATGAGCTATGATATGAATCTGGGATATCAGCCGGACACCAAGGAAGAGTGCAGGCTCGTATGCAGTACCAATGTGCTTCAAAGGACAGGTTTCAAATGAGGCGTTCTCAAGCTGCAGACTTCAGGTTGAACTCTGGAGTTGAGGTAAAGTTCCAGTTGATTAAGGCTGCCAGGAGGTATCACATCAAAGAAAGATGCAACCCAAATCCCGTGCGAAACAACAGTTTCGCTTTTCAGCGCTTTCCCCAGGTTGGAAAACTGACTTTCGCTTCAATTGAGTCAGATGATTCCCTGTGCATATCAAGCAAACTCAGAGTAGGGCGATCGCAAATTCCCACTGCGCCTCATGTAGCTGAGCAACCAAAATGGTAAGCTCTGCTGAGACTGTCGCTGTTGATAGTGAATCCTGGTCCTCTCGGGCTTTCAGGCTGATGTTTTCACTTATCGCTTGTGGATAAAGTGGGGGCGGTTTTGCTGCGACAGGCAATTGCATTTGAGTTGTCGGCTCAGGCGTGTTTGCGGTGTTTCACTGTGTACGGAGAGTGTACGGAAGATGAGCCGCGGGGGACTCCGGAGAGCAATTGAAAGGTGGATGTGGGAGTTGAGTGAGGCCTGTCTTGTGAAGAGAGATGTATTCAACTAGTCTCTATTTTATTGTAAGTAGCTTTATCAATACAGCAGGGTTGCTGCAAAAATAGAAAAATTAATTTCTGCAACAGCAAAAACGTTTA
>JAKTWI010000283.1:0-34604 GCA_030561065.1 Sporopachydermia cereana | reverse complement strand
AAATTAAATGCCATTTATGCCAGGCATAAAAAAACCTATTTCGGCCCCAACTATGGTCTCAACATCTTTTGACCCTCTTGCATAACTCTGCATATTTCCAGACCCTTTTTGTACCTCCGAGCGCGAAGCGCGAGGGACTCTAGTATTCTTGTATTCTGTAGCCTTTCTCATACGCTATCCGTGTTGAGATCTGAATATGGAATATGTGATGATGTAATCATCAAACACAAAACAGATTAAGCGCCGTGAATACGGGCATGTGAAAGTGGATTGTTGGTGGAACAAGAGGACTAGTCAACAATCAAAATTAGTATATAAAGAGGGGATTATGCCTCTTATGAGAACCCCAAATCAAAGCAGTGTCTAGTTAAATAGAAGGGTGGTAAGGTGGGCAATCGTCAATTATGTGACTTATATATTGTTCACGTAAGCAACTAATCACAACCACTGCCTAGAATACAACAATCCGAAGCCTTCTCGGCTCTCTGCATGTAGTCACGTGCATCAGTTGTGGATTGACGATCACGTAAGCTTTTAACCCCCAGCGTCTTGAACGCAATCAATCAATTTGCCTTTGATAACGCACCAGAGGAATCCATCCGAGATATAAACATACTGATTAACGAGATAAAATAGATATCCTCGGGTAATCACAGTAGTCCTCACTTAGTCTAATGTCCTTCCGTCTTGTTGATTTGACTGAGTAGACAGCAGTCGACCGGAGGATTGAGAGTGAGAAGCTATCATTTGCAAAGGATCTGAATCGTTTATGATCACCAATAACTTGATATATCATAGAGACATTTACTGAAGGAGTTTGAGGCTGCTTGGGAGAAACGAAATCCCAGAGACAGATAAACATTTGCTTTGTCTGATAGATCACACTGGGCTGTGCTTACAATGTCGTGGTTTTCCTCTTCAACTTTGCAAATCGACCCCCAAGTGGAGAAGGCAACTTCTGAGTCCATTCCATTTGGGGAGATTGATTTGCCGCTGGCATTGGAAATCTCCGATCTGATCAGAAGCAAGGCAGTCACTCCTAAAAATGCAATGAGATCTTTGAGAAAACGAATAATGAACAAAAACCCCAATGTGCAGCTTGCCACCATTCATCTCATTGACACGTGCATCAAGAATGGCGGCGCCCATTTTGTTGAAGAGATTGCCTCCAGAGAGTTCGTTGATGTTTTGGGCACTATAATTCGCAATGTCCACTTGAACGAGGATGTGAAAACGGAACTGCTCAAGTACATTCAAGACTGGACTGTGACATTTGAGGGACAGCCCAAGTTGGAGCAAATGGGCAAGCTATACGAGAAGCTGAAGTCTGAGGGCTTTGAGTTCCCTCCGCGGAGCTCTGAACCTCTCTCGGCTACTTTTATTGACTCATCGGCTCCACCTGAATGGATTGACTCAGATATCTGCATGAAATGCAACTCGCAGTTTGGCATTCTCAACCGGAAGCACCACTGTAGATCTTGCGGGGGTGTTTTCTGTCAAGACTGCTCCTCTAAAAACATCAAACTGCCAGCTTTGGGAATCAATGAACCAGTGAGAGTCTGCGACGACTGCTATGATAAATTTGGCGCTCGGCAATCAAGCTCCAACTGGCGCAAATCCACCAAGAAATCTGACAGCATCAGCAGGAAACCCCACACTGTCGATGATGAAGAAGACGAAGATCTGAAGCGGGCTATAGCTTTGAGTTTGGAGGAATCAAAGGCGCAGTATCCTCAGCCGAGCGCTCCGACTTCTCAGGAGTCCACCAGCAAAAATGACGATACCATTAACTACGATGACGATCCCGATCTGAAAGCTGCTATAGAAGCAAGTCTTAGAGACATTGAGGTACAGAAACAACAAACAAGCCAGCAGAACAGCTCCTCGCTCTACAACTCAAACAGACTGACGGTGTCTTCCAATGTCTATTATCCGGTACCAGGCACAGATACAGCCCCTGTCACCAGCAGTAATGACTTCACAGCACCTCCTCCCGTCTCTTCCAATGAGTTGACTATTGCAGATGAGGAAACGTTGCATTTGTTTGTCAACTTGCTGGAGTCACTAAAAACACAACCGCCAGGAACAATTCTGCATGACCAGAAAGCTCAGGAACTGCACGAAAAGATCATAGCCATGAAACCGAAACTGACAAGATCATTGGCGGAATCGATTTCCCGCTATGACACGTATGTCGACTTACATGGTAAGCTGGGAACAGCTCTGAGATACTACGACACACTTCTGGAGGAACGACTGGCTCGGGCATATGGCAGAACGTCAATATCTGCTCCTCAGAGCTATGGCTATCCGCCAGCTTCTGGAGCTTACAGCAATACCACGCCTGCAGTTCCGCCTGCAGTTCCGCCTGCCGTTCCGCCTGCAAACTCGATACAGTCCCCTGCTCCGAGTAACGTGCAAACACCTAATGTTGTTTTTGGAACTGCGTATGACAATTCTCCTGCTGTGGCTCACAATGGGTTTGCCAGTGCTCAGGCTAATGCCGAGCCACGATTGGAGGAACAAACAGGGTACAGTCCACAGTACCCTCCACTAGACGCATCCAATGGGGATGGGGCGGCTGTATATTCCTATCCCCAATCGCAACCGACACCAACTTACCCTTATCAACCAGACCCTGCGCCACCAAACAACACCCAACAACCCTATGAATACAGTGGGCCTCAGCCGTCAGAGCCGCCTAATACTTATTCATCAGCCGCTTCATCAGTTCCCCCCTCAGCCCCTTCGTCAGCCCCTTTCTCGGCCCCTCAGTCGGTTCCTTCTGCTCTGCAATCGGCTTATCCATCGATTGGAGGACCCGCTCAACCAGCTTTGCCCCAGGAACAGCCATTGAAGCCTTCTGAGCCTCCAATCTACGGTGGCGCAACGGCTGGCGAACCTGAGAACACTCAAAAGGAGGAACCGAATGTGCGAAGTGCTAAGGAGGAGGTGCTTCTATTAGATTTGTAGCATTCTCTTCCCGTAACTATATACATAGTTATATGCCTCACTATCCCTGTAAACTATTTATCCATCGCGGAAAGTTCAGATTAAAGTAGCTGAAATGCAAAGTAGAATCTACCAGTCTCTCACCAATGTGATCAGGGAGCAAATGCTGCCGCCATAACGTTCACAAGACTCTCACTCTTCAGCCCAAAAACACCCAATAATCCTGAGTTCAGCTAATTCAACTCTTCGCGCCCCCTCTCTTTTTTTTTTTTCCCTCTCATTATATTATCAAGCTCGTATATTCCACATTTCATTCAGTCACGGCATTGTGCCATTTCCTGTTGCAACAATGCCTCGCGACGGCTTTCCTCTGCACACTCCTCAACTATAGCCTTCCAGTCACATTTGATGATGAAAATGGACTGGAGACTGCTGACTGTGAAAAGAGCAAGGACAATGCCCATCCACAGACCCTTGAGACCCCAGTCTCTAGTAAAGGCAAGATAGAACCCGAGAGGCAGGGCAATGACATAATAGGAAAACAGGTTCAGGTACCCGCCTATCTTTTGTCTTCCCTGACCCCTCAAGACCCCTCCCGTCACTGCTCCCAAAAAGTCATTCACTTGGTACAAAGCTCCAAGGGGCGCTACTGTACCTACCAGCTCTATCACGTCTTTGTCGCTGGTGAACAGCTGTCCTATATGGTGTCTGAAGGTGAATAGCAACCCACAGTTGAAGAATCCGAGAACGAAGGACACCAGAAGCGCCACATAGGCGGCCTTCCGAGCAGCTCTCCACAGAGATGCACCAATGAAGTTGGCCACTCTTGTGGACACAGCAATGCTTATTGCAAATGGGATTTGGTATAAAGTCACACAGACGGTAGAAACCACTGACTGAGTAGCCAGAGCTGTGGTGCCCATTTTGGAGGCGGAAAACGTGAGGATCTCAAACGCGAGCCACTCGGCTTCAACCATAAGAACGCCCGGCACAGCCAGTTTCAGCATTCTGTTCCAGTTGCGCAGCGCATCTACGGAAAAGCCTCCCCAGCACTGCATGCCATCAACAAAATATGTATACAGCACAATGCAGATGGCCATCAGATAGTCAGTCAGCACCACAGCTATAGGCGCCCCAATGAAACCCAGACCAATGTTTTTGTCCCACACCAAAACGTAGTTCAGAGCCACATTTATCGGGGCACAGAGAACAAGCACATATGTAGATGCATGGAAGATCCCCTGCGCTTGTAAATAGTGTTTGCCGTTCTCGAAAACAATGTATCCAGGCACACCGAGAGCCAGCACTCGAAGATACGACGCAGCGAGCCGACAGCAATCCTTCTCCGGAACCAGAGAAAGCAAAACAGACTCTGCAAACACCCCCCAGAGCAACGCCACAGGGATATACACCAGAAACAGCAGCAAAGTACATCTCTGCAAGTGAATGCCCACCAGTTTGAAGTCTCCTCTCCCATAGGCCTGGGCACACAGTGTATCCAAACACGTGGCAATGCCTTGGAAGAGACCGTATCCCGTGATGCTGCTGGTCATGGACGCCAGAGAGACCGCGGCAAGCTCGTTTTTGCCCAGATGCCCAACACTGAAAACAGAGGCAACTGTGAGGGAATACTGCAGGAGAAACGTCACAACCAGAGGGGCAGAGTACTTTCCTAGCACCACCAATTCCGTTTCGACCGTTGTTTGTTGGTCTGCCAGCCACCCGCCGCTTTCGGCCGAGGCGCCACTGAGCCTGCGGTGCAGCACGTGGTCGCCCAGCCCGTAATATTTCACAGTTCGCGAGTCCTCACAGCTGTTGTATCGCAGTAGCGGCTCCAATGCGGCGTCGGGAATCATCCCCACGTGATATGGATCGGGAGCATTGTTCACGGCACAGAGAGCCGAGGCATAGTTGGGAAGACTGGCGGAGTAGCGGGTGGGCTGGGAGGAGATGTCCGTGCTGCCGGAATATGCCGTTGAGCTGGAACTGGCAGAGAGCCGAGGCCGCTCTAAGCTTCTGTCGGGCAAATGTGGAGCTGTGGAATGTGTCGAGGGGTATGTGTCTATTAGTCTTGTTCTTTCGTCCGCATGGGCGTTTGTGTCGTAGTCTGGTTCCCGAGAGTAGGATCTGTGTATTTCCTGCTGTGACATTGTAATCAGTTATAGCGAGCCATTCATCAGCTGCGACATGGGCAGCCGCTGCTTGAATGCCTGGAGCTTCAAGAATCAACTATCGTCGTATAATGCTCTGATAAACTCACTTTAGTCGCTAGTCTTTTCGTTTGGCTAACCTCTCTCTCAGGTTGGGAAACTAACGGCCCTTTAATGCAAGTGTACCTTATAGGCAGCTCTGATAGTGCACCAGAGCAACTCGGGCATCAAATGTATAGAACCTTTGATGCAATAAACTGTATATTAAGCGATTGTCAAGCTAATGTGTTCTCCAAAATGCAGTCCTTCTGTTTCTGTCTTCAAACCATTGAACGGTTCCAAGCATAAATCAATCCACTATTGGAACAGCAGCAAACCAGCAGACAAAAAGTGCGACAACCGCTCTTCCATTATTTTTTCACAGGCCCTATAAAGTCAGGCTGAGATGAGGGAGAAGATTTGCTCTTCGCCCCGAAGATGCCCATTGCCTGTTTCGGTTATTGCTTCCTAATAGGCAACTCGAAAAGTGGAGAGCCTGGCGCGAGATGAGACGCGATGTTGGGGACGGGAGGAGACCCGAAGTTGGGTGGAGAGATGTGAAACCTCAGAATTTAGGTTTCATGGTTGCATGAGCAATTTTTTGCTTATAATGAGTGGAGTCTTTCCACTTACTCTCTATTATTCTTTTGATATACACTTACATGCATCAATTGCGGTAAATCCTATATATAGTTGGCACCTCTAATCATAATGCACCCCTACACATGGCTGTAGTATGCTCTTACATGACTGTTACGTAAATGCATGATGTGCATGATGTGCATATTGCCACATGCCATTGCATCTCTGTCGAAATCCTATAGGAGTTTAGATAGGGTACGACGATGCCGCTGTACAGTTGACGAGAAGGATGGTCAGGTATTAAGGGATATACGTGTACCATGGGTGTACTCATGATATATAGCGTTGTGTGAACATGGGTGTTGAGGGGGTGTTAAGGAGAGGGTTGACGAGTTGGTCGGCCCTAAGCGCGAGGCAGAAGGAAGAATCCTGCCGATAACGCTGGGGGAAGAGGTGAAAAAGTTGCATCAAAGGTGTGATGACTTTTGCTGTTGGGGTAGTACTGTTATCTGATTCTGTTTGACACCACTTGGTAGTGGGGAAGACACTGGCTCATATCAAAAGGTTTGAAGTCTTCTTTCATTTCCTTGTACAGAGGGCAAGCAGAATCAGGTGAGTCTCATAGCGGGTCATTTCTGATTTTGTATATTTTTGAAGCTGCTGTGACTGATGATGCGGACAGTTCATCACATCAGAGTTGGCTTATCCACATCGGGCCCTCGTTGTTTCGAACTCAATTGCCTACCAAAAATCTGCCAAAATTCATTCATAGAACAAACTCCTCAGTCTCAAATCCACAAGTCACACATGTACGCCTTATGGCTCCACCTTCTCCTGTGGTCTCATTACCCCATTGATGCTCGTGAACGTCGTTCATTTTTCTTTTCCGCCGATTAATCTCCGCTGCTCTTGTTTTCTTTCTCATCTCGGTTAACTTCTGGAGAAATTTCTTGTCTTTCCGCTGCTTTCGCATCTCCACTCGGCGCTCGTACTCCGCATCCAATCCTTCCGGTCCGTTCCACTTTTTGAAGGCATATTCCTCCACTTGGTATCTCAAATACAGCATCATGTTATTGTAGCTGGTTTTGTGCGGATTCGGCTTCTCCAAATGGGGGAGAAGATCTTTATCGTTGAGTTCAGGATCTGTGAGAAGATAATCCTCTCGGCATTCAGTTTTGGTAAGAAGAGAATACTTTTCTGGGAGCTTATTGCGACAAGCTTTGCAGACCCTGCTTTTGAAGATGACATATATCCTGTAGTCGATATCCATAGTCCCACACTCAAAACACTTAGGATTCAAAGATGGGTCCAATGATATTGGCGCTTTTTCCAACTCTTGGTCCTTCTGCCATTCCTCCAGAGTGATTTCGTTCTCCTTCATTTGCTCCTCATCAACTACAAAACCACCCCGGGAATCTGCCATCTTGTCAAAGTCATACTCAATGTAATTGGCAAACTTTTCGTTAGCCGGCTTCAAAGGCCGAGCAGAGAAATGAACATCGCTCGCATTTTTGTTCAGTCGAACTCCCTTTCCGACCTCAACAATACCTTCCTTCGACAAAGGATTTACAGTTCCACTCTCCGTTGGATTACTTGATGGTCCAACGCTGACAGTCGGCTTGCTAGGGACATTTGCAGATGCCACTTGTGGACGAACCTCCGTCGATGTCTCGCCCGTTTCGGATTTCCTGCGCTTCAAGGGTGGTTCCTGTTGTGTGGGGACAGTTCTAGTTGAGACAGCATTAGCGGAAGAGACACCTCCAGTCTTGTTCTTCCGCAGTTTATCCAACGCACGCGTTCTCTTTTCGTTCTAAATATCACAGAAGGGTTAGCAACACTCGCCAATCAACACACCCTGCAAAGATGAAGTCCCACTTACCAGAATCCTCTTCTGCTCCTCAGTCAGCAGATTGGAGGTGATGCCCATTGTCGATACTAGCTTTTCGAACCCAAACAGCCAAACCTAGCGCAATAATAATAAAATCAAGACAACCTGTCTCTCCTAATAAATCTGGCTGTTGTTCAGCTGTTTCAAAGTCCATTAACACCACTTATCAACATTCAAACGTACGCAGCTCTTCAGGTTGTGTCTGATTATCTCATACAAACGAACTTTTGCCATCAGAGTCACATGACTCAGATCACATGATCTCATGACTGACATGTGAAAACAACAGGGGGTATCTCTCGAGACAGTCGTATCTGATGGCAGCAACTACAGCTGATAAGACTAAAGAAGATGATTGTATGAAGGCAAACAGTAAACAGAGATGTTACACCTTTGCTATCTGCTGACTTGAGCCATAATGTCTGCCACTACAGAGGGAGCTTAGGGTGATTATCAAGCGATTGACAAGGATACACACAGCAGAGAAGGGCATTGACGAAGAGAGGCTGATACTCTCAAGGGTACCTAGGAGCTGGACAGTTCAGGGTAGCATCATCAGGTTGGGGAAAGGATACTTCGGACTGACGGCTGGGATTGTCCTGGGACATCTCAATCAGACCACAGGATATAAACGACTCAACCGAATAAAATGCTAAGATCGACATTCTCTTCCTTGAGGGAGTATCTCACTCCGGTCAATCATGTTTCAAATTACAGAGAGACGGGAGAGATAACACCAGAGGAGTTCGTGGCGGCTGGAGACTATCTCGTTTACAAGTTTCCGACGTGGAGTTGGTCGAGTGCGCCCAAAAGCAAAATGAGAGAGTTTCTGCCACCTGACAAGCAGTATCTTGTCACAAGACACGTTCCTAGTTATTTCAGAGCATCTGCAGTGGCGGGGGAGTCAGTGGGTAAGGTGTCGGACAACGGACTTTTTGACGATGAAGTTGAAGAAGAGGGCGGATGGACGTATACGCATTATGAGCAAAAATCACCGGAAGGTGAACCTTCTTTGGAGGCCGAGTCTCCACCAGCTGAGGCGACGTCCAATGACATTGATGAGTTGCTGGATTTAGGCGACAGTGATGAAGAGGAAGACGAAGACACATACCAACCAGTGAAGGATGATGACACGCACAACGGGCGCAAGAGTGAGAGAAGAACCTACAATCTGTTCATCACCTACTCAACATCATACCGAGTTCCCAAGATGTACTTGGAGGGATTTAACGCTGATGGGACGCCTCTCACTCCAGAAAAGATGTATGAAGACATCATCGGGGATTACAAGGACAAAACGGTGACAATAGAGCGTGCTCCGTTTTCAATAGACTCGACTATGATATCCATCCACCCGTGCAGGCATGCCAATGTTATGAAAGTGTTGATGGATAGGACGATTGCCAACATGAAGGAAAAGCGAGCAGGCAAATCTGGCAAAAGCGAAAGAGACTTGACATTAGGCATAAGCAAATTAGGACTGGCAGATAACGAACAAAAGGAGGATCCTGACGCAGAATGGGAGGAGATTGTGAAGTCGGATGCCAATGATGAGACACAAGACGAGGATGTGTTCCGCGTCGACAAGTATCTTGTTGTGTTTCTCAAATTCATATCCAGTGTGACACCAGGGATTGAACATGACTATACCATGGACGCATATTAGGGTTCTGTTAAGGGTTTCAACTGTGGTACTGTCAATGGTCCATCACAGTTTTGACATTGGTTCTCATCAGCTCATCAGGGTCTTTCTGTTATGCAACAACAAGTTCGTACTCATCATTGAGCCTGACCTTCTCACAAATAGCACAAATAGCTGCATACTCTAATGTATCTTATCAACTTCAGACCGCAGCGGCAACAATAGCTATCTCAATAAATAACAACTCTGATATAGATGAGTTGGGCTAGACCGGTTTGAAGTCACATTTCCAGTAAGTAGAGATGAATTGAGTATTGGCTTTGGGCAATGTGATTTTACTGCCAGACACATGCTTGACAAGCCGAGAGGCTCTTTTCAACCCGTAACGTCAATTCTCTTCGACAAAGGAACTTTTTCGCATCTGATTAACTTATCAACACGTAATAAAGCATAGCATCCCATCTCATCTCATCTCATCAACTTCATTCATTCTAAAGCTAAAAAATAAGGTTGATTTCACTACCCAATCAGGTAAATATTTTCGCTTCTGTGAGCTGTCTACTCAAACCCTCCAAAATATTATATTACGTCATTAAATAAAAGTACCATGCATGGAAAGGATGAGATCCTCATGGCTTCTGGTACGTCGGACAGGGTTGACAGGTTTCGGTGAGAAAGAGATGCAGAATGAATCGTCAGGGAAGCATTTTATTGGGATCAGATGAGATTGAAGAGCCAATCGATGTGCTTTGAAATTGGGTTGTTTGATATTGGTGAAGCAGATTGTTGAGCAGTTGGGTGAGACTGTTGTTCATTAGGGAGGCAATTGATTGAGTCAGTTCAGTAATATATACCTCCGGTACATTCTGGGACCATCTGATTTCACTGTGTTCAAATGCCGAAGATGGCTAAAAAAGCGAGAGGTCACAGAAAGCGTCAGAAGTCTCCCGCGGACAGAAAAAAGGAAAAATACATTTCGAATGGGTCTGTTGATAGTGCATCGGAGAAGACTTCAGACTCCCATTCTGGAAGCCACAACATAGGGAAACTGAGTAAAGATGGGAAACAGAGTGGAGTTCTGAGCAGACTATCGTGGACCAAACTCACAATATGGACGACTGCTCTGTCGGTAATTGCGGCTCTGGTGGCCTATGTGTTGAATGACCCACAATCTATGGAGGTGATTAACAGGGCGAAAGACTCACTAGATATCCCCGGGTTAGATATGGACATGTCTTTTCTGAGCTTGCCGGATTTTTCAGACATTGATTTTGATTCCATGTCGCAGTTTTGGGATGATTTTAATCTGCCCCCTAGCATCAAATACTTCCTGATGAAGTCCAGCAAGACAGGATCGTACTTTGAGGATTCGGACAATGCCAACAAATCCTCAGGGAAGAATCTACGCGAGACGACAGATTCATTTGCTGTTGGGAGATACCTCAAAAAGACGTACAACCTGTCCACAGAACATCCGGTGATTCTCGTCCCTGGAGTAGTTACCACTGGTTTGGAGTCCTGGGGTCTCACCGGGACGGCAGACTGCCCTTCTACCCATCACTACCGAAAACGTCTGTGGGGATCGATGTATATGCTGAAGACCATGTTTCTGGATAAGGCGTGCTGGCTGAAGCATGTGATGCTGGACGAGAAAACAGGGCTGGATCCTGAGCATTTCAAGCTGCGGGCTGCGTCGGGATTTGAAGCTGCAGACTTCTTTGTCCCGGGGTACTGGATATGGAATAAGATAGTGGAGAACTTGAGTGCTATTGGGTATGACCCGAATACCATGATCACTGCTGCATATGACTGGAGACTCTCCTATTTGGACCTCGAAATCCGGGATGGGTATTTCAGCAAGTTCAAGTCGCAGATTGAGATTTTCAAGAAGGAGACAGGTAAAAAGGTGGTTTTGACTGGTCACTCGATGGGAGCTCAGATCGTGTTTTATTTCATGAAGTGGGTTGAAGCGGAGGGTGAGCATTACGGCAACGGCGGGAAACGATGGGTGAATGACCACATTGAAGCATTTGTAGACATTTCGGGTTGTCTCTTGGGCACACCCAAAGCAATTGTGGCCCTATTGAGTGGCGAGATGAAGGATACAATTCAGCTAAACAGTTTGGCAGTGTATGGATTGGAAAAATTCTTCTCCAGGCGGGAGCGTGCCGACATGATGAGATCCTTTGGCGGTATAGCCAGCATGCTTCCGAAAGGTGGGAATGTGATTTGGGGTGACATGGATTCGGCTCCCGATGACCCTTACATGACAAACAAGACAAGGCATATGATCAACGATGGATCAGATGATAACTCAACACTGTCAGACGATGGCTCTGTACCAGAACACATTTCGTACGGAAATTTCATCCGGTTCAGAGAAAGTATTGGTCCTCACTCATCTCGCAATTTGACTATTGATGATAGTATCGACTATCTGCTTCGAAATGCTACATCAGCGTCTTTTGCAAACAAAACTGATACCAGATACACTTACGGCATCGCCCGTACGAAAAAGGAGCTCAAGGAGAACGAGCTGGACCATCGCAAATGGACAAACCCTCTGGAGGTCCCCCTCCCAGACGCGCCTGACATGAAAATTTACTGTTTCTATGGTTTTGGTAACCCCACAGAGAGAAGTTACTATTACAAAGAAGAAAGAGAGCCTGCCACCACGAATCTCAATATCACAATGGAGTTTGGAACTGGCAACACTGTGGTATTTTCTGAAGGCGACGGAACAGTTTCGCTGCTGACACATGCCATGTGCCATAAGTGGAAAGAGCCCGGAAACATCTACAACCCCAGCAATATCCCAGTCAAAGTCGTAGAGATCAAACACGAACCAGGCCGGTTCGATCTGAGAGGTGGTGCCAAAACTGCAGAGCACGTCGACATACTGGGGAGTACGTTTCTGAACGAACTGGTCTTGCTGGTTGCAGGTGGCCATGGCGACGACATTGAGGAGTTGATTGAGACCCCTCTAGCTGATTGGGTGAAGGAGATGGACTTTTGACTCAAATTTATGAAGCATCTTTCTCTCATTGCCCATCACATCAAGCAAAAACTGAAGCCCGCGAAGTTATCGCTGGGGATCGCTAAGGATGACTCACTAATTACCTCTTTTGGGGCTCTGACTCTCAAGCGTGAACCTGACGCGCCAAATTGAGAATCACGTGATAAGAACCACTAACGCGGTGCAGTTGCGGTTCGCTCCAATGTTTGTATACTTTGAGATGAATACGGTAAAATCTAAATAGAAATAGAGTTTGGAGACTTTGAGTCAGGGAATTCAATCTCCATGCCTACAGGAACCAGATGCTGGATAACTAAGGGCATACAGATTTTTAATGTATATATCAGATCAATTAGATCTCATTTAAATAGTTTCTCTAAGTCAGACTCAGTGTTGTTCTCACCAATGTTACATCATGCCCGCGCGTTCGATCAACACGATCTGTAAACAGTCTGCTGTACTGATCTGCATGCTTGCGTTGTCGCGACCAAACTCTGACAGTCACCCTTCTCACATGTGTACGGAATTAGATTGTCCCATACTCATTTGCCCTGTCGTGGTGCTCTTATGTGTGGCGTAAAAGACAGATTATTTATTTGAACCCAAGTTCTGAGCTGATTCCAGATATAAGAGCCATCTTCATGTAATTATCAGGCAAATGTATAGAATAAGATCTATTAGGTCCAGAAGCACCCCTTGTGTCTTCTCTTCCAAATTCCCTGTTGACTAGCCTTCCTCGGCTAACGTACATACTGTGACATAAATCAACCGGACTTTGGTTTCTATGGAGTCTTCCCGAGTGTTATTTTCCTGAGAAGCGAGTCTGCGGGTTCATTGTTGCGCTTTGAAATGAAGATAATGACTGGCAAACACGCTCTTGCTCCGATTGATATTTTCATTGTGAATAGCAGATCCCCAGACGCAGTCGGCAGCACGATAACTGCCAGCTCTAACGGCTTTCGTGCTCTAAGCGACTACTCGACGCATCTTGTAGATCTCGTGGCAAGGGATTGTCTGGAGGGGCAGCACTGTTGATCAAACTATCACAACACACGGTACCACACACAACTGTGGTTTCTGCTGTGATTTCCAAACAAAAGAGGTATGTGCTCTCTGAGTTGGATGGAATGGTGCTTCTGTGATGTTTGCTTGGGTATAGGCGCGATTGGTGATTGATCAGCTGCTGGATTTGACAGCCGCGATTCAGATAGCCTGCTATGATCCCCAGCATGAAGCTAGCAGACAAAGCCATTCCACCTTTGACCGAAAGACGTCAAATACAAGCCGATCTAACTTTCAGTACGACAATAGTACTAACAGCGAACTCTTCAGCTTATTATGTCAATTGTTACAATGAGTCCGTCAAGAGTTCCTCTGGGAGAGGTGCCTCTCAACAGGTTGAATGTGGTGCCAACAGTGAGAGACAAGAGCTCGCCACTCAAAAAATCGATTCGCGTACCTTTCACTCTCAGTAAAGATGATCCAAAGCCAGAACAAACAAGCAACGCTTTCAATCGGCGCTTGAACAGAAACACTGTTGGTGAGCTCAGCACAGCTGTCACCACCCATGACGATTCATACGACTTCAACCCCAAAGAGGTATGTTCGCTACTCTCAAAGAGTGAAAGCCAGCCATTGCACAAACTAACAAACGTCTCAAGCACGCTGACCGGCTGAAAACACGTCTCAAGCTTGCATACTTTAAGCTGTGCACTAATCAAACCCATATTCCTCTGACGCGACTGTCATCGAACGTTTATCAGTCCCTAAAAGAGTTGCCCTCCAATGTCTCATGTTTGACGAACATTGTCAGCACGGGGAAGTTTGCCAAACAGAAATCGCTTTTGGAGAAGAAGCTTTCGTTGACGCGGGCTAATTCGCTGACGGGAACATCTTCTCCTAAAAATGTGAATGTCGAGAGATCCCACTCATTCACACCAGGAATGAAAGCAGTTAAAAAGCAGTCATTTTCAATCACAAAGCCAGCAGTCAAGACTTTCAAGCATACTGATCCTGTCTCCCGCAAAGCCTCCCTCAAACCCTCGGGCCTGGCTCCTCATAACTCTTCTCAAGCGACACCCAAATCTCCAACAAGCCATTCAACCAACAAACTCAACCTCCGCAACATTCTCAATGCATCTACATCCCCTCAAGCGATCCGTGCGCACACCTCTATCATGACCCCTGTCTCGATAGAAAGAACTACAAGTTCGATGGCAGTTCACGAAGATTCGGCAAATCGATTGCCCAAGCCAACAGCAGCAGACGCTTTTGTTACACCAATCAAAACAAAGAAGTCGTCGGTAAAATCGGCCTCCCAGCCGTATTCCTCACCCATCAAGGTAGATGGAACCCCAGCCAGCATGGGTGCAGCAAAGTCATTGCTGCAACTGAGCCATTTATCTTGACTCCGAGTGAAGGCCGCCCTTCAGCTAGACCGAGATTCCGATTCGAGTACTAGTCGCTATCACCCTTTCGAACTGACACGTTCGTTGTATTATCTCTGCTCCACATTCATTCTATGGGGCCCAAAAGTCAGTCAAACTCATGTTTACTAGTTCACTGTGTATTTTTCCCCGTATCTTTTTCGTTTCTCTTCATTCATTTTATCATTGATTCTCAACTCAGGTTTCATGACTTGCATTTGATGTACTTTTCTACCTTTAATGACACTGTTTGTTATATCTCAACCCTCAGCTACCTCCCCGTCCTCGGAGTTTTGCTGCTTGATACATTGCTGAACGATAGAGAGCAGTTTAACATGACCTCGATTGAATGAATGCTCCGGCACGGTTGATGCAACGACATGCAACGACATGCAAAGCCAGGCAGAGGCATGCATTGCCATGCAAGAGCTCACATCTCATCTCGACAAGTCTCATAACAGGGCCAAGAAGGCTGTGGAAGTGTCTAGCTTCTGGTCGAAATAAGGAAGCAAGTTTGATAACCCGGTGATTATCCACCGGGAATGAACACTGCGTGATACTAAGAGAGTTTAATGTTTCATAGAATGGGATCACGTTAATTGTGTTGACGCCAATCTTGAGAATTCAACAGCATTCAGCAATAAAGGAAAACGTGGGCATGATCAAACATTCCGTTATCCTCCGAAAAAAAACTACTGCATTATATCCTTAAAGAAAATTGACAAGAGGTCTCCTTACATCACAAGTCAAGGGACTATCGACAAAGCCTCGATCCTCCGATAATTAACTGAAGTCACTTGAGAGCTTGCACGAAGCAATTACCAAACTGAAACACACACAAGGGTCATACACCGAACGAAGGACTGCATAACACTGCAAGGGAAAAGGGTGAACGAAATATGAGCAAGTGTTGAACACACCATCCGCGCCTGTATAAGCAAAACCATACCCCAACCACAATGGAAACGTCTCAAGAGCCAACGAGCATTTCGTTGTCGCCGTCGGCGCCATTCCCCGTGACAATTGTCTCAATACTGAAGTCTCCTGGCTCGGAAGTCGCTAAACACGAAGCCATTCTGTCCTATAAGTTCACAGAACAGGTGAAGCCCGAAATAGGCGAGGACGACGACCCTGAAGCCGAGCGGGAACCGCAAACATTCGAATACGTGAACAAATTCGAGTCGCCTGTTGCAGGCAAACTGGTGTCGGTGTTTGTCAAGGTCGGTCAGGTGATTCACGGCTCCAAGACTCCTATTGCGGCTATACTGGAGCCATGCGCCCATCCTGTTCAATACGGCGGCATGTGCGCCATTTGCGGGAAAAACGTTGACGATGAAGAAGACTACTCGGGGTTCAAGTACTCGGAAAGAGTACCAATTGCCATGACACACGACAATGCCAATCTGAAGGTTTCGCTCTCAGAGGCCACCAAGATTGAGAAGCAACGAGAGCAGATTCTTGTGAAGGAGAGGAAATTGGTGCTAGTAGTAGACTTGGACCAGACCATCATCCACGCAACAGTGGATCCCACAGTCGGCGAATGGATGAAAGACCCCAAAAACCCAAACTATGAGGCACTCAAGGACGTGCGCCAGTTCAATCTCGGAGAGAAAGTCAACGGCTCGGACGAGTACTACTGGTATTATATCAAGCTGAGACCCGGGGTGACTGAGTTTCTGGAGACGATCTATCAGAAGTACGAGCTGCATATCTACACAATGGCCACCAGATCATATGCGATGGAGATTGCCAAGATTGTCGATCCCGAGGGCAAATACTTTGGAGATCGCATTCTTTCCCGAAACGAGTCTGGCTCTCTTACAGAGAAGTTTCTGGCCAGGCTATTCCCTATAGACACTTCTATGGTTCTAATCATTGACGACAGAGGCGATGTGTGGAAGTGGAGTCCCAATCTGATCAAAGTGGTCCCATATGATTTTTTCGTGGGCATTGGAGACATCAACTCGGGATTCCTCCCGCGGCAGGATGTGCTATTGGGACCAACCAGAGGTCGGAAAAGCATACTAGCGTTACAACAAAGAAGGCAGCAGGAGCAGCTCAAACATCAATTGGAGCTGAAGGCTCTGGAGGAACAGCCTCAGAGCGGAAACAGTAACTCTGGAACTGGCTTTGATGACAATATGGTGCCTACTAAAAAGCGACGCCCTTCCAGTACTGCCTCTGCTGGTCCTGACTCTGGACGAGAGGAGCTGAAACGTCTGAAGAAATCAGCGGATGAACAGAAAAGTCCTACTGCTTCGCCTAAAACCACAGAGAACTCAGATTCGGCTGTGTCAGACATCTCATCTGATACAGAGACTGAGAATTTGGAAAGACAGAAAAGCCATTCCAGTGTCACAACTGCTCTCGAGACTGAAGATCTACTGGAAGAATCCAGCCTTAAGCCGATTGACTTTGAGAGTCTGGAGGGATCTGAAGAGCTGTCAAATATCCAGTCAGAGCAGCGGTCAAAGATAATTGTGTCTCAGCAGACGGACCGGCCTCTTGCCCAACTGCAGAAAAACCTAGACAAACTGGTGGAGCAGGAAGAAGAAGAACCCCTGGATGAGAACACGCAATCGAGTAATAAGTCTTCTGATGGAAGTTCCAGTGGGGGCTCAAAAACTGTGGAGTCTGAGAAGAAATCGAAAGCAAATACCCATCATTCCGAACACACAGAATGTCGTTTACTGACTGATGACGACACCGAGCTTTACAGTCTCGAAAAAGCATTGCTGAAGATTCACAAAAGATTCTACGACGAGTATGATGAAATGTGTAAACAGCCCAACCCTGACGGCGAGCTGCGTATTCCAGATGTCAAGAAAATAGTCCCTGCTATGAAGCGAGAGGTGCTGGGGGGCTGCGTACTTCTATTTTCAGGATTGCTGCCGCTAGGAACGAATCTGGAAAATGCAGGGATTGTCAAATGGACGACATCTTTTGGAGCAGAGGTGGAGACAAAAGTGACTCCGCGAGTGACGCATGTGGTTTGTACTAATGGGGGTACAGCCAAAGTGAAACTGGCCAAGCTGAGAGTGCCAGGAGTCAAAATAGTTCATCCAGACTGGTTGTTTGCCTGCATGAGCAACTGGGAAAAAGTACCCGAGGACGAGTTTGCGATAGATGTGCCTGACACGGATTTGGATGGATTCAATGATATTGATATTGATGCCATGGTCTCTGACGAAGAGTATGCATCTGATGGGTCTAAGAATCGTAAGTGATGATGGGGAGCAATGCAGTTTCTGACATTGGGAGGTTTGGGGCTGAAGGGTGTTAAAAAGGCCTAGTCCTACTAACATGGAAAACAGGTTTCTCACTTACTGAGGGTCTTGATTGGAATGATGTAAATAAAGAGCTGGACGAGTTTCTGGGCTCCGATGATGACGATGACGATGATGACGATGAAGAAGATGAAAAGAATGATGATGCCGATGCAACGAAAGAAGGCGAGGATGCAACAATAGTCACGGATGAAATCGGTAACTTTGATGAGTAAGTTTTGGGACGGGCTACTGGGACGGATTTGAGCATCGAGAAGCAGTTTGGTCGTACAGAGAACGTGCTACTCGTGAAAATTTTACCTTCTGATACTAACAACGGAATTGCAGACCAGAAGGAGAGGAAACTTCAGGAGCTAGTGCATCTCTGGTTGAGGAGATTGTGAGTTCTAGCCCAGACACGGACACAGATATCGATCTGGACGAGGAGGCACTAGCAGAGGAATTGGATGCTGAGTTCAACGCCCTACAGGAATTCGAAGAGGAAGTAAGTGCCAATAACGATGACGTGCCAGAGGACCTTTAAGCTCATAGTGGAGTTTGATGATGCACAAGGGGAAAGAGACGGCAGCTCTCGAGTGGCCCTGATCGTGAGACAAAGGTTTACATAATCCTTTCACGATCTTCTCTATGGGTTTCACTGCATCAGAAAGAGATCTAGGAACGGCGGAGAGCACACATTTCTGACTACCATTCCTCCAACTCTCAGCACCGGAAAGGCTCATGAGTCGTACCCCTCAAGTCGTGTCGCCTCACTATGAACAGAGCTCCAGCAGTGATGCTTGCGAGGTCGTCTGTATTCTTCTGTAGTGAGCCTATGCCACAATGAAGGTACCCTTGGGCAACTGGAGATATCATCAGACATGGCCAGAAGGCAATTTATCCTATTCGATAGCTGTATTATATGTGGTTTCTCCCTCATTCCCAACTCTGTGTTGATGTCGAGTTGAGGATTATCTAATCAGAAACCTCTCCTTGTGCCACGTGACTTTCCACGTGATATGATATCTGATCACCTAATCACTCACTCTCGTAGATGTGCGATAAGACAAGTAGGAACGAAATATCATCGAAATGCTTTTTGATGAACTGTTGGTACTGAAGATAGACAAAAAGGGCCCTGGGTGGTCGGTTTCTAGCTGTCAAGATACCTATATGTCATTTTCACTAGCTGCCAACCCGTGACAATGTCTGACTTTACAGGCGCAGTGGAAGCTGTGGCAGCTTTGGATCGGCAACTTGCTGATCGAGTTCAAGAATGGCTGGCCATCGACAATGTAAGTAAGGCTGAGAGATCATTGATAATATTACAAGATGAAGGAAACTTATAAGCCTCAGTTTGACTAACTAAGGAACAATCTGGAAGGATGAGGTGTCCAAGAATGAAATCATCAATCTAGCTAAACGGGGAGACCTCTCGGAACTGAAGTCCAGACTTGGCACAACCATTGCATTTGGCACAGCGGGATTGAGAGCCCGTATGGAGGCTGGGTTTTCTCGAATGAACCATGTGACAGTGTTGAGAGCTTCACAGGGCTTATGTTCATATGTGTGTGATGTTCTCAGTGAAAAGGACACTGCCTACGGACGCAGTGTTGTGATTGGCTTTGACCACCGATATCATTCGCGGCATTTTGCATATATCACAGCATTTACTTTTCTGCAGAAAGGGTTTCGGGTTCACCTATTTGCTTTTGGATCCAACACGATTCAGCACAAGGAGAGATATGTACATACCCCGCTTGTGCCCTTTGGCATTGATACGCTGAAGGCTGCTGTTGGGGTTATGATCACAGCAAGCCACAATCCTGCGATGGACAACGGCTATAAGGTATACTGGGGCAATGGGTGTCAGATAATTCCTCCTCATGACACAGGCATTGCGGAGTATATTTCCAGACCAGAGAACTCCACTCCCTGGCAACAGGATTGGTCCTATGATACTATTGAGGGAAAACTGAAAGAGGCCTTTCAGGAGGGAATGCTGCTGGACAAAGTAGATGACTTGGAAAATGTCTATTTCCAGCGTATTGAAGAGAAACTGGTATACAACTCCAAACTACCCCACACTATCCAGTTTGTGTATACACCAATGCACGGTGTTGGGCTTCACGCAATGAACAAACTACTAGACAGAACTCTAGCAACCCCTGAGCTGAAGGAGAGGCAAATGGTTGTGGTCCAAGGGCAGGAAAAACCAGATCCAGCTTTTCCTACTGTCAAGTTCCCAAATCCGGAAGAAAGAGGCGCTCTGGAAATTGCTCAAAAAGTGGGCGACAGAGAAAAAGTGGGCCTGGTGATAGCCAATGATCCAGATGCCGACAGGTTCACTGCCAGTCTGAAAGATAGTGTGACAAACACGTGGATTCAACTGACTGGCAACCAACTGGGCTTACTATTTGCAGAATACATCTACCAAAAGTACACCGAGTCTCACAACGGCGATGTGTCCAAATTGGTCTTCCTGAACTCAACAGTTTCGTCTCAAGCTCTGAAAGTTATGGCTGAGAAACACGGCTTCCAATACTACGACACCCTTACAGGGTTCAAGTGGATTGGAAACAAAGCCATTGAGTGCGAGTCTCAAGGGCTGGATGTGCCGTTTGCATACGAAGAGGCCATTGGGTTTATGTTCGGCAACGTGCATGACAAGGATGGCATTGCGGCAGCGGCCGTCTTTCTGAAGATGTATTCCGAGTGGTCACAAAGTGGTGTCAGCTGTCTGGAGAAGCTTGAAGAGCTGTATGCAGAGTTTGGCTACTTTGCGGAGCACAACAGCTACTACATTGCCCCAAATCCTGCGATAACAGACGAGGTTTTTACCTTTATCAGGTCACAGGGTGGAGAAGAGTACCCCAAAACACTGGGGAAGGAGTTCAAAGTGACATGCTGGAGAGATCTCACTACTGGTTATGACTCCTCAACAGAGGATCACAAGCCCACTCTTCCTGTTTCCAGCACCTCTCAGATGATCACGGCAATAGTTGAGCCTTTGGGGAGCTACAGAAACAGCAGCTTATCGAAGGTACGCTTCACGTGCAGAGGCAGTGGAACGGAGCCAAAACTGAAGGTCTACATTGAGGCTGTGGACGAATCAATGCCGCGCGCGGAGAAGCTGGCAAAACTGACATGGGACGTGCTTGCCCGCGAGTGGTTTCGGCCGGGCGTTAGTGGACTGACTCTCAGATGATTTGGGATAGAACCGATAGATGGATAGACTTGAAACCTCTAGATTTGATGCCTATAGTGTAGGAGATTCGAATTTCTTATGACGTTTTCATTTGTTATTCCACATACATTGAGTTGACCGGACATCATTATGCGGCCACAGCTCTTCCCGCAATATCCCTGTATGTTTACTATGATACAGGTATGATACAGGTAATGTTCCCTTACCCTTTGAGTCGGCTGTCTTTCCTCAACGGAACTCGATATCTGCGACATACCAGTCCCCTCCCCCGGAACGCATTCCAGCAGCTCATCGAGACCGTCAACGGTCCTGGGGTTAGCGATTGAGTTAAGCTTTTCATGCTAGTTGCTCAGTTAGCACCCAACTCTAAAGTCTATATCCAAAAAGGCAAAGTCTAAACTCATGCAGGATAATGCAAGTTATGCATGTTTCTGCATACAATCAGAGCAAACACCCAAGAACCTCTGGCACTCCCCCTGTATGTAACAGACCATCGAACTTACCGTTTTTCTGATTCCTTGAAATGTAATACGGGCATGTAAGCCCTCTTTACTGTTGAACATTGGTCCACCTGTTATTCCACTCTCTTAGTGTCCTATCAATCTATCTGCCCTCTTGTACTGCTTGCCTGTCCCTCCCCGCGCCCTTTCTTCTTTTTTTGTCACGTGACGGTCCTTGTCACGTGACACACACTGGGGCCACGAAAGGAGAAACGCGTGCCTGATTTTCAATCAGAACAGCAATAAAATCATCCTTTCTAAAGACTAATCACTGAAGGCTCAAATATGCTAATTGAGGGAGTGCTGGCTCTGTTTTGATTGTATATCGCTGGCAGAGTTAGGGCGTTTGTACACAACTTCTCAACAAGCCCTCAACTATCACCGCAGCCATGTTTTCCCCAAGGGACTCTCATGGCAAGAAGTCCGATTTGCCAATGTAAGTCAGATAATCCTGCTGAGGAAGGAAAGAAGGAAGGGAGGAAGTAAAAGGGGATTGAAAAGGACTTTAGGAACTGTGGCGATGTCTCACGCAGCCACGTTGAACCAGGTTTGAGCCATTGGCGATTCCATTCAAAACCCCATTCCACTTCAATTTGAACCTTTGCTAACAATCCTCTTTACCTCATCTCCAGCCACAGCAAAAATGACCACGGGAAACGGCGGGTTTTCCGGCCCATAAGAAACACTCCGCTGCGGAACCTCTCAAACATCCTGCTTATATTCATCATCGGCTGCTTTGTCTTCTCCTTCTATACCCTCAAGGCCCTCCTCTCTGGCGGGCGGAGCTCCCCCTCAACCATCCCGAGACGGTCCGGCGATGTGCCCCATATCGATTCCATTATCAACTCGCCAAAGTCCCAGTCTACAGACGTCCCCCTGGACACCCTCAACCAAATACCAAAACTGTCCCCTGAGCTGCACTCTGCCGGAGTCTCTCCAGGCAAGAAAACACCCGAGGAACTGCAGCTGGAAGAGTCCTACCGCAACTCCGTCTCCTACTACGACCTCAACGACTTCACCGGCAATCTGAACCACCGACCGGCTAAGGAAAACGGGGAGATTGTGCTGATGCTGGTGCCGCTGCGGAACGCCCAGAAGGTGCTGCCGCTCATGTTCCGCCATCTCATGAACCTGACGTATCCCCACGAGCTGATCGACCTGGCATTTCTGGTCAGCGACTGCACGGGCAACGACAAGACTCTGGAGCACCTGTTTGAGTATTCCGTGTACCTGCAGAACGGCACGCTGGCCGACGTGATTGAGGACGAGGACAAGCTGATTTGGGACATCATGTCCCAAACGAAAATATCCGAAAACAGCAACATCATCAAAGCCAACCGAGACATATACATGGACTACATGGACCGCGACCGCTACGAGCGCATCAAAGCCGACAACCAGCGGCGCCACGACCAGTACCGCAAACCGTTCCGTTCCGTGACAATATACGAAAAGGATTTCGGCCAGGTGATTGGCCAGGGGTTCAGCGACCGCCACGGGGTGAAAGTGCAAGGAGTGCGGCGGAAACTGATGGGCCGCGCCCGCAACTGGCTTGTGTCAAATGCCGTCAAGGCCTACCATTCCTGGGTGTACTGGCGCGACGCCGACATTGAAATATGTCCCGGCACGGTTTTGGAGGACCTGATGAAACACGACCAGGACGTGATTGTGCCGAACGTGTGGCGGCCGCTGCCGAACTTTCTGGGCCGGGAACAGCCGTACGATTTGAACAGTTGGCAGGAGTCGGAACCGGCGCTGGAACTGGCCAAACAGCTGGACGAGGACGAGGTGATTGTGGAAGGGTATGTGGAGTACCCCACGTGGCGGGTGCATTTGGCATATGTGCGGCAGGAGGACGGAGACCCCAATACGGTAATCCCGCTGGATGGTATAGGCGGCGTGTCGATTCTGGCCAAGGCGAAGGTGTTCCGGCAGGGGGCCAACTTCCCGGCTTTCACGTTTGAGAACCATGCCGAGACGGAGGCGTTTGGGAAAATGTGCCGCAAGATGGGCTTTTCGGTGGCTGGGCTGCCGCACTATGTGGTGTGGCATATTTTCGAGCCGAGCGAGGATGATTTGATGGAGATTACCAAATTGGAACGCAAGAAACGCAGGGCAAGAGCGGCCAAGGCAGCCGATCCAGACAGGGAAGACAATGTGTGGTATTAGGTTGGGGATTAGGGTGGGTATTAGGATGGGTTTTGTGAGGGGAGGGGAGTGGGGAAGCTTCGGGGCTGTTAGCCGTCATGTTGTGTATGAGGATATTCGAGGTATCTGAAAGCCTGGGAAATATTAGAAGTGACACAAAAGCTTTTCCACATACGGCAACAGCTTGAACAGCAGAGACAATAGCTGGTCAGAGTTTCCAGAGCCCAGCGGCTCCAGCAAATACAGCTTATATGTTTCAATGGGCGCCGGAGAGTCTCATTTTGAGTTGCCGGTTTGGGTTGGTATGGACTAAAGCCAGCGGAAGCCCCTCTCTTGGCGGACGGAAGTGTCAGTGTCTGGCTTCCAGTTTCTGATAAGCTTGTTAACTCTTCGACTGTGTTGAGGACAATAGGGAGGAAAAAGTTAGGAAAAAGATAGGTAGATAACAAATGCACATGGACGTGAGGGGATGAAATGGGACGGGTTTATACTGCTGCAAGAGAGTGATGGATAGAGTTGGAGTATTGACTTTCAGTCAGATATAATACACTATACACAGCCTTTAAAGGGAATCAAACAGATGAAAGTATGGAGAACAATGAAGTCAAAAGAGCGGGCGTCAATCAGTAAGCACACTATGCAAGTAAACTCATCTGAAACCAAACAAGCACACCGCAAATAGACGACATTCAAAACCATATAGGCCCACCGCGAGTAAAGTCCATTCCGAACCCAAACAGAAACTACCAGTCTGCCTTCATTCCAAAACTGTAATTTCCATGCAACTTCATGCACTTCATACCATTAACAGCAAAACAGCCAACAAAGACGAATAGCCCAGTCTCCTCTCCGCTGCTCCATTATCACTCTGGGCTGTTGAAGAAGTGCTGCTGTTGGCTCCAACACTATACGTGGAAGTAGCCCACGTATAACTGCTGGTGAGAGTGCTGGAAGTCACATGCGACTGGTTCTGCTGGAGACTTGTATAAGAGACTGCTGCTGCTGAAAATGCAGCTGCAGATGTAGAATCAGCATTGGAGGATATTGCCGAAGTCTCTGTGGATTTCCCAGCGGCACTGGAAGACTGCTCTGTTGTCTGAGAATACTGCGCTTCCGAATCCGTGCTCTCTGCGTCATTCTGTTGAGAAGAGTGCGATTCTTCTTCCGAGGATGCGGCCGGCGCATTTGCAGAAACAAACGTCACATCGGGATTGCGATCGGCAAAACCCAGAGTTCTGTTATCCATATTGAACACGGAGTACACATTGCGCAGAAACACGCCCCCGACAACCCATTCGTTGTTCGACACCAGATTACTGTACGCCTGGATGTTCGACACGCAGTATCCAGCGTATTTCGTATCGGACCCGTAGGCAGCTCCCAAATACTCCTCCGGCGTGAGGGTGAAGTTGCGGCCAAATATAGACAGCTGGAACTCCAATTGCGTGTTGCAGGGGATGGCGTAGTTTGTGCCGTCAGTGAAGGCAGAATCAAAATAGGAATGCAGCGTGTTTGCATCTGATTGCGGCAGCAACAGCAGAGTGGAACCCGTGTCAATAATGCAAATGCGCTCCTGAGTGGACGAACTACCGTCAGCCAGTTTTGTCTCCTGGTCGAATTCTACTTCAAACCCCACTCCGTAGGAAGACGCATAGACGCCGTTCAAGACTATTTTCCACAGTGAAGAGGAGGGCAGAATGGGGCCATAGCTAATCTCTCCGTGGTACAGTTGGGGCATGATTTTGTCGCTGCCAAAGGTAATCAGTCCCTGCTGCGACAGATCGTCAGATGACGTTTCCAGCGCCACACTGAACACTTTGTCTTTTATATCGTCGTTGCGGGTCATAATATCAACCACGTTTTCAATTCCGGCTTTGGCATTGGGATCAACCCAGGAAGGGAGGCCCAGCACTCCCGAGATGGGGAAAGGCGAGAAGAAAGCCGGGATCTCATCGGCAACACCGAAGTTCATCCCAATCACCATATTGGCAACTGATAAGGGACCAGAGAAAACAGAGCCATTGACCTTCCCAGAGGCGTATGTGAGAGAGAAATCAGAGTCCAGCGCCTTGTAATGGCTGCCATCAACATTAGGATCGAAAAAGATTTTCTCTTCACTATTGTGCTGACAGGCTTTGGATGTGGATTCGCAGTCAGAAGAATATACCCAGAGGTATATCGAGCCAGTGTCGATTATTAGGGGGAAATCCTTGTCTTGCATTGTTATGGAGGTGAAGAAACTCTGCCTTTTTGAGTCTGTGGCGATGACAGCCATTCCTTCGCCAACAGTGATGGTTTGAGGGTTGGCGGCCGCCGCCTTTTGTGTGGGTTTCCAGTCTTTGTTCAAGGAGCTCTGGGGTTTTTGATAAGAGGTCAGATCGTGCTTTTCCAGCAGCTGATTGAAGGAGGGCCGTTTAGTGATTGATGACACCGAGGAAGCTTTGTTTTGGGAGAGAAAACGGCTCTCTTGTGTGGGGACAAATGCCGAGCATGCCGTGAGAAACACGGCCAGCAGTATCACGGGGATCATGACTGGTTATGTTGTGTGGATTTTGCGCGATGAATGGCCCAAAGGAGTTTGGCGCACTGAGCAGTGAAGCCTGGGTGAGTACTTTGCGATGGTTGAAAGAACAAATCAGGGAAATAATGATTTAGGGGATGAATGAACCTCCACTTAGTCTCCAAAAATGCATCAAAGTGTTTAACCCCCAGGACCATGTGAGGATTCTGAAAAGTCAGATGAATGCAAAAACACTCAGCTTCAGATAATCAAGAGAACAGATTCTCGAACTCGTCTGCTGAGAGTGCAAATCACAATAGCAAACCGAACTATTCTTCTCCTTTATGCGAGATATGGTCCCGTCTGTATATGTTGACGTTGCTGAACCCTCTCAGACAATGTCTTTTCTAGCGACGGGATATGCAATGTCGAGTGATGTCGTGATTATGTATGGCGAGTCATATGCGTACTTCCCATTCTCCCCTGGATGGCCTTTTTGATGTGTCTTGAATATGCTGGAAAGGCCTCTAAGCGACAGATGCTTCAAACGCAACAGAAAGTCGTTCGTGAGAAGTCTTTCTGCGGAAAAGAAAATAGCTGCTGTTGTATCCAAATGCAAATCAATCAGCCCGATTTTCACAGGAACTTGTTGAAATATTCCTCTCTCCCCTAAATGCAAATTGCAGGCCTGTTGTGGAAGTGAAAAGCTGTCCTTCCTCACCCCCAGGAGCTCCAATGAGAAAGCCTTTTTTACTTCAAACAGCTTCAATCTCTTCCTTATCTTCTCACCCTCAATCCTACTACTCTTCTCCTATTCCCCCTCTATCAACTCCTCTGTTGATCTCTGCCTCCTCAACAGCCAACGCCGGGCGCCAAAGCGTGTTTATGCTGTAGCTGTCCCTCAATTTTGGAGCACGCCAACTATCCAAAGCCAGCAGAATTTGATCCCAACGTGATTGGCGTTTAAGGGCTTTGCAGTGAGCAGAAATACAAACGACAGCAGGTTTGATACAGAGAAGTTGGCTCATTCACGTATTTTTCAATACTTCAGCAGACTTCAAGTGTATGAGAGCTGAGGAGCAAGTAACAACAAACAAACAAACAAACGCCGCCAGACTTGGCTGGAGCCGAGTTAGAGTTTCGAGGTGTTGAATTAGAGTTTGGTGTGGAATCTTGAGTCTCGAGCTTAAATGGTTAGAGTTGGAATACAGGGCGGTTACCGGGGATGTGAGGGGCCGTAACAACAGTGAGAAGGGCATATTTAAAGAGGCTGTTAGCTTACCAAAGTTATAACAGTTTAAACAGCTTAGCAATGAAGCAGGTATGAAGTAGTGTTTCTGTACCCTTGGACATAGAATATGCCTAACATTTTCTGTAGGACACTAAGAGTAAGACCTTGCAGCTGTCCTTTGCCGATGTTGGCTCGCCAATTGCCCTTTCTGGCGGAGAGAAGTGCCTAAAGCAGCTCAGCTGCAGTGGAGAAAACTCTAATGTGGCATTGCATATCCTAAAGCGGATATTCTGACTGGTCAGATTGGCGAGGCATGCATGCATGGTAAACCTTATAACGTGAGTTGACCGAAGTCTGCTTTCAGATATCTGGATCATCAGGAAACGAAGCAGGTCTCAATTGATTCTCAGAAGAAAACAAAGGTTATCAACCAGGGCAAAGCTGTGGAACAATGGAACAGTATCGATTTGGAATATTGTGGGGGATCTGCCCTTGATCGGGTCACCACAGATATCTCCTATAAAGTAGCATGTGATGAGGAGGGCGAAGAGTTGCAGTAACCCACAGGAACACTGAGTGTATAATGTACGTTGAAATTAGGAGAAAGCGAGTTGCTGTTGTTGTACAATACCAAATATATCTCAAATGTGATTAATAGTTCAGACACTTTGTGCTTCAAGAAATCTATCTATGATATGTCAATAACATAATCCATACTCTCGGACTATGTAATGCTGACTCCAGGCCTCCATTTACATCGAAATGAGACGGTATCGCCATCCTCGACTATTGCATCATCTCATGAAGATCGTCCGGAGCATCTGACTGTTGTTCGCTGTATTTCCTTCCCTAAATATACAAATGATAACGTCAGCTGCAAAGCTGCAGCCATCTGATCAAACTGAGTCCGGCCAGCGATCCTGACTCCCATCTCGAATAGACATCACCAAGCCCAAGCAATGAGTACACCGAACTGACATCATTTATTTCGCGATGCAGTTTTCACTAAGACATGAATCAGGGTTGTGACCAGTAGTAGCTCCAGTCATCCCGCACTGAAACAGTCATTCGGCCCTGAACAGTCTAGAATCGATCCAACTCAGAGACAGGACTTTCCACCAATTACCCATACCTCCTTATCTATAACAGTTTGCGACTCAGCTCAACATAGCGTTCGCACGAAGGGGTTCTCGAGTTTATCGTTTCCATATACCGCAGCACGCTTTTCTCGTCCTTGAACTGTCTGTAATGGTCTATCATGCGGGCTTTCGACAGGTATTCATTGTCGCAGTTCCGCTTCAGATGCTGCAGATAGTAGTAATCCACAGTGTTTTCAATCTTCTCCTTCCGCTTCGGCGGCAGCTTCTCAAACTTCTTTTCGTTCACGTAATAAGGAATCTGCAGCTTGGGCGAAATCTTCTCCATATTATATGATGAGTCCTTCTGGAAGGCATACATTGGCTGCACACCACTTGACACGTTTGGCCCGTCTTCAGCAAAGCCAAACAGAAAGGAAAAGATAGATGAAATATACGGCAGCAGTATCGGCAGAAGTACTGTTGCCAGTAGCAGAATCACCTGGAAATTCAGTTTGAACTCCGTGTTGTTTTGCTGCTGCTGTGGCCGTCTCGCCCGAGGCCTTGGCTGGTTAGGGAAACCGTTGCCAAAAGTGTAGAAACCCCCATTGTTGAACGCAAAATTGTTGCCGCCACCAAAGAAACTGGCAAATATGTCTTCCGGGTTCATGAACGGTGGCCCGCCGGCCCCGCCGCCTCGGGCAAATCCTCCGCCAGGGAAACCAGCCCCGGCCTGAGTCCGGGCCTGTTCGGGGTCCGCCCCCGTTTGGTCGAATATCCTTCTTTTCTCCGGATCAGAAAGCACGGCAAATGCCTTTGAAACCACTGGAAATTGCTGTTAGTATACGAACGCCAAAATGACCAATCCAGCTTCTAATCGTCCAATCACCGGTCTTCTGTCTCCCACTTACTCTTAAACGCCTCTGCGGCGCCCTTCTGGGTATTCTTGTCGGGATGCACTGTGATTGCTATTTTGCGGTACGAGCGTTTGATCTCGTCTGCCGTGGCTTTGCTGTCCACCTCCAGAATGCTGTAGTAGGCGGTGGGTTTGCATTTCAGAATCCGCTCAACGGCTTTCTTGTGTTTGCTTGCCAACGGGTGTTCCGACTCGCTGGTACTCATTGTGCTGAAAGTCTGTTATGCTGTTGCTGTTTGTATATGTAGGAGTTGAGTGGCTTTCAATTAGAGTATGCCAAACGAAGGCTGCTTCTTCAATCGGCAGAAAGTTGTGTATGCCGTGGTTTATCTCTTTGAATGCTTTATCCGCAAGAGTTGGTGATTCCGTCAACTGAATCAGATGTTTGATTGTCTTTTATAGGGAAGCACTGAGGATCTGCCTATCAATCACCAGTCAATATTGCCAGCTTTCCAGTTTTCCAGCTTTCTGTTCTTCAGGCCTCTCACACAGTATGCTGTTCTTTTCTGATTACGTGACCAGCTCGGCTTTCTTTCCGTGCAGTCCCAACTCCGTCTATGTTTTGGCCCTCTTTGGCTGTGACTCATACAATCCGTCCATCCCTCTGAACCCCTCTAAATGTTTATATTTCGCCTCCTCTGATCAGCTCCGAATCTTCGCTGGCAACTCCGCCTTTTGCCAACAAGCGGGCTTCTGCCGCTTTGGACGATAACAGTTCAAAGGCCCCAGGGGACATGGGACAGAGATCAAAACAAACCCGAGACCTGTAATGGGACAGCCTCCTGAGATGGGACAGTTTATTAAAGTGAATCTGCCACCTGAAATGGGACAACCCGCCCTTCGCCACAGACGCGTGAATGTGGGGCCAATGCGATGCGCGTCAAATCGCGTCAGGCCTGCTTAGCAGTCAAGTATCTACTTTGTTCTCATCAAAAGAGCAACTTGGGAGTGTGTGGGCGCATAACAGGTGGAAAGCAGATTGGAGGTGTTTGTGTCTCTTGAAGGGTTCTGCTTCTCAAAGCATTTTGCATACTTTTGTGAATAGGCGGACTTACTGCTGGGGGGCCATTGACACCTTAGTATACAGCCTTTATAGCCACTCAGCTGGCCATTCCGACCAACCATACTTTGGCTGTAAACTGCAACCACAATGAATACTGACGCGAAGCCGTCTGTGGCAGACGAAATGCCCGCGGCGAAAAGAATGCGGAAAGGCCTGGACGCCATGGCCCAAACGGAGCCCAGCTCTTTTGAGTCTGAGCTGATCAGAATGACGCAGGAAGCCAAATCAGCCGGAGTGCTGGCAAAACCCCGCAGAGGGCGGCCGGACCTGAAACCGTTCAATCCGGAAGACAGAGACATTTCCTTCCAACAGCTGGATGCCGAGGAAAGCAACCTGGGCGGCTCATCCGCCGTCCGCTTCTTTGGAGTCACTGAAGAGGGCCACTCGTTGCTGTGCAATGTCACTGGGTTTCTCCACTACTTTTACGTCCCCGCGCCCCGCGGGTTTACCGAGGCTCATATCCCGGCTCTGTCTCGGTTTCTGCGGTCAAACTACCAGGGTTTTGCGCATGCAGAGCTGCTGTTTCGGGAATCGCTCTGGGGCTACAATGGCAACTTCAAGTCGCCTTTTCTTCGCATAGTTGCCGAACACAGTAAAAACGTGCCCAAACTCCGGGCGGCGTTTGAGAGAGGAGAGGTGAAGTGCGACAACCTGTTTGGGGCCGAAACAATGACATACGACAACATTGCCTTTGTCCTGCGGCTCATGATTGACTGCGGCATTACCGGCATGTCGTGGATCACATTGCCGAAAGGCAAATACACTTTTGTCCCGAAAGCCGACAGAGTTTCCAGCTGCCAGATCGAAGTCAGCATACACTACAAAGACATCATATCCCATGCCCCTGACGGCGAATGGTCTAAGATGGCGCCCCTTCGCATTCTGTCCTTTGACATTGAATGTGCCGGCAGGAAGGGAGTATTTCCCGAAGCAGACAAAGACCCCGTGATCCAGATCGCCAATGTGGTTTCGGAGTACGGCGCTGTTCAGCCGTTCATCCGCAATGTGTTCACTATTGATACATGTGCCTCGATCGTCGGCTCCGATATCTACGAACACTCGGACGAGCGACAGCTGCTGCGGAACTGGCGGGATTTTGTCCGCGAGGCCGATCCCGACGTCATCATTGGCTACAACACGTGCAACTTCGATCTGCCGTATCTGCTGGACCGGGCAAAACACCTCAAGGTGACTGACTTCCCCTATTTCGGCCGCCTGATCCACGTGAGACAGGAGGCCAAAGACTCGGTGTTTTCTTCCCGTGCCTACGGCACGCGGGAGTCCAAAGTGACCAACATCGACGGCCGCGTGCAGCTGGATCTGCTGCAGTTCATCCAGCGGGAGTACAAACTGCGCTCCTACACGCTGAACTCCGTCTCGGCCCATTTCCTCGGGGAACAGAAGGAGGACGTGCAGCATTCCATTATCACCGAGCTGCAGAACGGCACTGCCGAGTCCCGCCGACGGCTGGCCGTCTACTGTCTGAAGGACGCGTATCTGCCGATGCGGCTGATGGAAAAACTCATGTGTTTGGTGAACTATACGGAAATGGCAAGAGTAACCGGAGTGCCCTTTTCCTATCTGTTGGCCCGGGGCCAGCAGATCAAAGTTATTTCCCAACTGTTCCGCAAGGCGTATCAATTGGGTTTGGTAGTTCCGAATCTGCGCCAGGACGGCAATTCCGACGAGCAGTACGAAGGCGCCACAGTCATTGAGCCCATTAGAGGCTATTATGATGTGCCTATTTCCACTTTGGATTTCTCTTCCCTGTACCCGAGTATTATGATGGCGCATAACTTGTGTTACACTACTCTGTTGAACACAGCTACTATTGAGAAACTGGGCCTCAAGGAAGGGAATGACTATACTAAGGCGCCTACCGGGGACTGTTTTGTCAAGCCGCATGTGAGGAAAGGTGTGCTGCCGATTATTTTGGAGGAGCTTATCTCGGCCCGGAAGAAGGCCAAGGCGGATCTGAAAAAGGAAACTGATCCGTTCAAGAGAGACGTGCTGAACGGGCGGCAGCTGGCGCTGAAAATCTCGGCAAACTCCGTGTACGGCTTTACAGGTGCCACAGTTGGCAAATTGCCCTGTTTGGCCATTTCCAGCTCTGTTACCGCTTTCGGGAGACTTATGATCGAGCAGACCAAAAACGAGGTGGAGAAACACTACTGCATAGCCAACGGGTATGAGTACGATGCCAAAGTCATTTATGGCGATACCGATTCGGTGCTGGTGAAGTTCGGACATTCGGACTTGGAGAAATGCATGGATTTGGGTAAAGAGGCTGCTGATTTCGTGTCGGCAAAGTTTCTGAAACCCATCAAGCTGGAGTTTGAGAAGGTGTACTTCCCCTATCTGCTGATCAACAAGAAGAGATATGCGGGTCTGTTGTGGACCCAACCGGATAAGTTTGATAAGATGGATACAAAAGGTATTGAGACTGTTCGCAGAGACAACTGCCGCTTGGTACAGGTGGTCATTGAGACTGTCCTGAAGAAGATCCTTATGGACAGAGACGTGGAAGGGGCCGAGACATATGTGAAAGGGATGATTGCAGATCTGCTGCAGGACAAAGTTGATCTGGCCCAGCTGGTTATTACCAAACAGCTGTCCCGATCGGACTATGCAGCCAAGCAGGCTCATGTGGAACTTGCAGAGCGCATGCATAAACGGGACCCCGGCTCGGCTCCCAATATCGGCGATCGGGTGGCTTATGTCATTGTGAAGACAGGAGTGGGCGAGAAGAACTATGAGAAATCAGAGGATCCGCTGTACGTGCTGGACCACTCGCTGCCGATTGATACAAAGTACTATTTGGAGAATCAGCTGTCAAATCCCCTGATGCGGATTTTCGAGCCTATTCTTGGAGAGCGAAGGTCTAAACAGCTTCTTAACGGGGCGCATACCCGGTCTATCACAGTCTCGGCGCCGAAAACCGGAGGTCTGATGGCCTTTGCCCGTAAAACTGAAACCTGCAAGGGTTGCAAAACCCCTCTGAAGGCTTCCAATAAAGGCGCGCTGTGTGAGAATTGCTTGCCGAAGGCTGGCTGGCTGTACCTTAAGAATTTGCAGCAAGTGAATGAGTTGGAGGAGAAGTTTGCCAAGCTTTGGACTCAGTGCCAGAGATGTCAGGGTTCTTTGCATCAGGATGTGATTTGCTCCAATAAGGACTGTACGATTTTCTATATGCGCAAGAAGGCGCAGAAAGATGTGGAACGCACGACCCACGAGCTTCAGAAGTTCAGTGATATGATGTGGTGAGTAAGGGAATGGTATGTAAAAGGGGAGGTAAAAGGAGGTTACAATTATTAGTTTATACACATTACTGCTGTAGGGTGATGGGAATACGGAACGCGGTGAAAAGAAGAAAAGATGTCCCATACAGGTTATGTTTTGATTAGACGTCCCTTTTGTTTGGTTTATACATCACAGGTTTCGATTCGCATATCAGCAGTCATAGCATACAGGTAATGTCAATTCGAACAAAGTATTGAAGCTTACACCCTCGGCTTTTGGCGCTGCTACAAACTGGGTAGTGTTCTATATTCAATATTCTTTGTAAAGCATACTCCAGTGTGCAAAGTACCAGGCGACCCAATTGCTGAGGTTCCAGAGAATTCACAACAAATACTACTCTTTCATCCGTCTCGTCTCCAAGTGCTACGATTTAGGTTTACGTTTATGCAGAATATCGCAAACTTTTACGGTTTGCTTCTCTTGCAGCTTGAGCTCAAACCATAATTCTCCTGCCAACACTCTGCTTCCAGACGTTCCTCTTACCGCACAATCTTCAAGCCAATTCCTTGATATCAAGCAACATTTGAGCGGAGCCCCTATAGTTGCAGCCTGAATCACCTTTATAATGACCCCAAACCTCAAATTGAACCTTTCAAACACGTCTCCATCTGCATCTCCCTCGAGAATCCCTTTCACGGCTCACCCCTCTCCCGCATTGCCCCCTCCTTCCATTTGCGGGGGTGCACCGCGAGATCTCTTCT
>JAKTWI010000282.1:0-34642 GCA_030561065.1 Sporopachydermia cereana | reverse complement strand
ATCAACTTACCCCCAAGGCCACCACCAACAGAACCAGAATAGACATCCTTGCCGCTGGGAACTGGCCATGCTGCAGCATATACTGAGTCCGGAAAAACCGGTATGCACCCATCAGCAGCATCAGCATTCCAGCACCAATAAATACACCTATTCCACATGTTAACCCCAGTTCCATACAGCGTAGATATGTCCTCACAGTATACAACCACACCATACCTCCTATAGGCCTCCCAAGCCGACGGAGAGTCTCATGATCATATCCGCTTTTCGCATCATCGGAAGTAGCAATCAGCCGGAACAATTGGGTGATGGCCACGCCTATAGACGCAAAGGCCAAACTGGTCCGCGACCAACTGAGAAACGTTCGTTCATTCGCCAGCTTCAATGCCACCGGTTAGCCACATCAAAATCACCAAACATATAAAACATTTCTCATTTGCTTACATGATCCCTGGCGACTGATCCTTTGTTCTCCAAAACAACCGTTCCCAGGTTCTCCCGGGACAGTATTTCCCTTATCGACATTGTATAATCAAACAGTGCCTGCAGATGCTAACTCTTAGCATATTAATGCCTCTGCAAAGAACCCTCCTCTGTCCATTTGCAGTCCTCGACAGTCATGACTATCATCAGCAAACTATCACCAGTATACTATCAATCTGCCTGTCATTCTAATACGCAACTGTAGACCTTTATCTGTTCATCATGATGCCATACCCCACAGTATAAACAAATGCTGAGCAGCTTTTCCCCCTTTGGTAAGCGTCGAAAAGAATGTGAGGGAAAGGTTGAGAGAATAGTGTTATGATGAGCCTTGACACTCATGAAATAGTGGAATAACGCAATAAACTGATCTATTGATAAGCTTTTGACTGAGAAAAGATATCAATACATTCAATTAGCTTCCCGTCCTTCTCTCAGTATCGAACAAAAACCCCATTCTAATAATATACCCATTGTTCCTCACAAGACCAAAATGTCAGACAGCGAATCTTTGCCTGGCGATATTTTCAATGAGCCGGAGGATTTCTACCCCAAGCCGCCAGAAGACCATTTCGCCTCCTTTGAAAGACTGGAAGGCCGCGAGCCCCGAAATGTGAAGCTGAAAATGGTGGGCAAGTCGCCCCTGTGGGGGCATCTGCTATGGAATGCAGGAAAACTGACAGCCAACTATCTGGACACTCATGTGGACGAGCTGGTGAAGGATAAAACTGTGCTGGAGCTGGGGGCCGGAGCGGGTCTCCCCAGTTTGATTGCTGCTTTCAATGGGGCGAATAAAGTGGTAGTGACAGACTACCCCGATCCCGACCTGATCAAGAATCTGGAATACAATGTGAACCAGTATCCGGAGATAGTTGATAGAACCCCGGTGGTGGGTTACATTTGGGGCCAGGACCTAACAGAGGTTCTGGAGGCAAATGAGGGGAAGAAGTTTGATACGATGATCCTATCTGATTTGGTTTTCAACCATACACAGCATCATGCTTTGCTGAAGACGTGTCGGAATGCTTTGGCTCCAGATGGTCGGATACTGGTTGTGTTTACTCCTCACCGGGCGCATTTGCTGAATGAGGATCTAAAGTTTTTTGAGAGGGGGAAAGAGTATGGTTTTGAGTCAACTGAGGTTGCTCGTGAGAAGTGGGTGCCTATGTTTGAGGAGGACGAAGAGACGGCGCCGATTAGAAGTTTGGTGTTTGCTTACATTATGAGATTTGCAGACAGCAAATGAGGCGGGTGGATCCTGGTGTGAGTGAGGATGTAGTATGGGAGGATGGAGAATGCATGAATGAGGCTCTTCATATGATGCATAGCCTTAATCCCTGACTGTGGATCTTCACAGTCCTATGATTGAGCTGTTTGCATCCATACTGAGAGTTGAGATATGGGAGGGGGACTCAATGGAAGATGCTCTGACTCTGTTTTATGGGAAGGGTTTGATTTCGGAATCAGTCACGGAAAGGGGGAAACTTTCTGTGGATTTTCTCTCGACAATCAAACAGTGTCTGATTCTCCATGGTCTTGTGGAGGAAATTTAGAGCATGCAAAAACCACTCATCTAGAAGTGACAGAAGTGAGATTCACCGGAAAGCAGCATGTGGTATTTTTATACTCAGAGGAGAATACAGCAAGCATTGCTGTAATGAGTAAACAATAGCAATACAATCACGAAAGCATTTCAATAGTAAGTGATGATACATCTGCCATAATCATCAGCAACTCGAGTTTTTTTATTATTGTACAGTTCCACCTAATTGGACCAGCCCAATTGAGTGTTCACAGAGAATCCAATCCTCATCCAAGCAAACCCCCTTCATTTCATTCACACGCATTAACGAATGAAGTTGCATCCAACAAAAGCGTTGTCCGTAACATCAACATACGCATAGCACTCGGTACCCGCAGGACACTGGAAAATGACCCACGATCCAAAGTTACATAGTGCAAAGTTGCCTTCACTGTTGCAAGCAATCTCACCAGTAGTGCACTGTTCCCCGGAGCCCAAGAAATGACCTCTCTCAAAGTTGCTGTTCAGGCAAGAGGCCAGAGCAACTCCGGTAGCTCCTGAACAGTCTAAAGCGTTCCCAGTGCTGACGGGAACACTCGCACTGGTCGTAGAAGTAGGAGTAATAGTGGATGCTTGTTGTCCAGTGGTACTGTAGATAGTAGACGTGCTGCTAATGACAGAGCCAGTGCCGGTGACTTTTCCTTCACTGTCTGAAGACGGCACACTCTCGGAGGACACCGGAGGAACGTTTCCGTCATCAGATGAGGAAGGCAACGTTGGGGTATTGACAACTGTAGACAGAGTAGTGGGGATTTTGGAGAAGGAAGTCTCCATAGTAAACTCGGTCTGGACAGTTGTGGCAGTCAGTTGGGTAGTGGAAGGCACTTCCGTGTTCACACTGATAGTGACAATCACAGTAGAGGTGATTGGTTCTCCTGACTGGGTGATTGTGACCACCTGAGTCTGCACCAAGTCAGAAGCAGTGTCGGTAAAGATAGGGACCTTGATCTCCGTAGTGGTGGTAACAACACCAGTGGATGTCTTGGTAGCAACAGCAGTTGACTCGCTGGGTATCGCGGAAGTTTGCGGGCCATTGGAGGAGGTAGCAGGAGCACTGGACAAAGAGGAGGTGGAGGGGACCAGAGTTGAAATGTAGTCTGGTGTATCAGAGGTAGAGGTACTTGAGACACCAGAGGTGGAGGCACTCGAGACATCAGAGGTGGAGGCACTCGAAGTATGTAATGAGGTGCTGGCACTTGAGGCAGGCAAAGAGGTGCTGCCGGGTATATCACTGGCAGAGTCAGAGCTGCTAGAGGATAGAGTCGCAGTTGATGCAAAAGTAGATGACTCAGAAGCCAAGGTAGAGGACAACAAAGTAGAGGAAGCCAATGAAGAGGAGGTCGAAGTTGACGAATCCAAAGTAGAGGAAGCCAAAGTAGAGGAAGCCAACGTAGATGAAATCAGAGCTGACGAAGAAAGCGTAGATGAGGTGGTGGACTCGACTGTACTAGTAGTGCTAGTAGAGGAGCTGATGGACTCAACAGTGCTAGTAGTGCTAGTAGTAGGGGTTATAGGAGTCCACCATACAAAGCTGGATGAAGAGCTTTCTGAGGAGGCTTGAGAAGAAGTGACAGATGTCGAGGAAGTCACGGCAGAAGTAGCAGCAGAAGTAGCAGATGTGGTGCTACTGGTGGGCTCAACAGGAGGAGCATTGCCACCATTCCCTGCATTTGCCAGTAAGATATTCTTCATCTGAGTAGCGAAATCCACACCATTCGCATCAACATTGTCCAGAGCCTGAGAGAAGTCCCACAACATTATACCACCCAATGAGGGGTCATTGCCAATATCAGCAATAGCCTCCTCAACAACAGGAGCATCAACATAACCTCTCCCAGCAGCGGTGTGAGAGGCTGGCAGTCCCAAGTATATTTTGGTATTCTTCTGTTTGGCGACATTCTTGGCATAGTCAGACCAGACGTTCCAGTTGTACTCAGGACCATTCAAGGAGCACGGATTGTTGTAGAACTGCACGAAAACAAAATCCAGCTCGGATTGTTCCAAGCTTTCAGACAAACTGGCATCCGGATAGACACACTGAGGAGCAGCACTGAAGTAGTACTTGCGGGGGCTGCTTTTCATCAATTCCTTCAAACGAGAGACAAAGGCAACATACCCAATCTGGTTGTTGTTCTCAATATCCAAGTCGATTCCATCAATTATGGCATCATCGAAGGGACGGGTATCGCTGTATCCTTCGAAAAACAGATTCCACATAGTATCGGCAAACTCAATGGCTTGCTGATCGCTGCTGAAGGCATAGGCACCACTGGCGCCGCCCATAGAAAGCAGCAGCGTTTTACCTTGGCCTTGGCAGAACTTGATATCCTCGGCAATCGTAGGGCAGTGAAGCATCCCATTGCCAAAGGTCTCCCAGCACGCATTGGCAAAGTTCAGATTGGGAACACCATTGATACCAGGAAACACGTGCATGAAGGAAAGAAGTATGATGTCCACACTGTCGGACGCACAGTAAGCAGACAATCGGTCCTGGTGGCCAGCAGATGCCTGGCCCCAGTAGATGGCCATATTAGTATTGCCTTCGGGGGAGAAACCGTAGACAGCCTGCAGCAGGACAGCCAGGCCTGCCAGCAAAAGGGTATAAGCTGAGCTCAACATGATGATTCTGAGTGGAAGGGACCAGCGAGTGTAATGTCTTTTTGTCTCAGTAAGTGGATATTGCTGTTGGAGAAGTCTTTGAAATGAGTGTCTGACAGCAGAGGGTATTCTTTAAAGTAGTCGCTGATTGTCTGAAGGAACGAATAAGCAGAGCAACATCAACACTGAAGTATTGACAGTCAGTATGTTTGACAGTGTTGCTCAAGCTTGGTAGACAATAATTGACAGAATTTAGGTGACAGGCGTTTCACTCAGTGGATTAGCAGACTGCAGTTAAAACAAAAGGAAAACCAGAACAAGCCACGTCTCAGACCAAATGAAATCACAACCAAGAAGAAGACGTGACTTAGGAGAGATGACTGGCTATATGTATAGAACCAGCCAGATAGCTCAGTGTGTTCAAACATCAGCATGAAATTGATAACCCGACTGACAAAAGATGGCTTGCTGCCGGCATTCCATACCAGCTGCCGGAATACATGATCATCCTCCGGTCCCGTCAGATGACATATGTGTAGGACCTTCCTAGAAAGGACCAGAGAGTTGTCAGGAACCTTGATGCTCATCGTATATGCCAACACTGGATGTGTCAAACTCCGGGAAGTCTGTCAATAATCTTTACTCCCATACATTTCTAATCCCGAGTGGCTTGCTCCGGTACCTTTATGAAGCATCTCCAAGCTTCTCACGAAGGTTCGATAGCCCTTTGTAACATCCTACCTACTATTGTCTTCGATTCGGGCGGGATATTAAACAGGTCATCACTTTTCGGCCCATTGTTCGTCAAGGCAACTCATTGTTTACACTATAAGGAGGCTGATGTTTTGACACGCGCCTTCCTAATCCAGTGACCAAACGACCTATTCGGAATCCTCCTGAAGCTCGTAAACACTTTGGGAAGTACGACTAAAGCAGCAGTCTGACAGATGCTTGTTTCGTTGATTACGTGCCTTAGTTTGGAGTCTGAAACGAATCTCAAGAAGAGATGGCTGGATAGTTGAGTGAATCAGTTTGAAAGATAGTTTTGTTTGGGATGGGAGATGCATTTGTAGGTTGCAAGCTTAATGAGGTATTTCCTGTTTGAGACTTGAGGGGGGTAGTTCGGGAGATGGGAGGTGGGTGGTGGGTTATCAGTAGGAGCTCAGAGTTAATATGGAGAATGAGATTGTATGTGAGTTTTGGATTCAGGATACTGTTAGATAATGTGTTTCTCTAACAAGTAGACTCTTGTTGTTTGTATCAGAGCTGTCAGGCTGGAGCGGAGGCTTAGCGGCAGGCACATTAGCAGGCCCGATATGGTAGTGATTGGTTAGTTCACGCTAGTTTAACATGACTAAAAACTCTTGAATGGTATTGTATTGTATTGTGATGTTCGCTTGTAATATGTTCGAGATCCAAAAAGGGTATAATTGTTAAAGTTCAGGGAAATACACTTTTGCCCGGTTCAACAAAATCAAACCAGAAAATATCAGGAGTATTTCGAGGGGACCCTATTTCGAGGTCCCTGGAAAAATGGCTGGTAGGTTTGGAACCACCAGAGATAAAGTTCGTTCGTTTTTATGCAAGGAAAAGTTCCCTTGCATAAACTTTGTTTTAAGCGAGCCATTGTCTCCAGCCTCGAATGACATCTGAATGGGATAAACTATTGCAGGGTTTATGGTGCGATTCGTGATACCAAAACTAGGGGGTGTATAGGCCTGTGTGCAAAGACAGCAGGAAATTGCATTTTTATAAGATAAAACTGAACTCGCTGTGGAGGTACAGATGTTTGTCGATCTTTCTCAGAAGTCTCAATGCTATATACTCCTAAAAACTGACCGTCATATTCATGTATTGTTCTTCGTTATGCGACGGTGGCTGGCAATCTCGGTAACTGTATTTTCAGTGCTCAGCTGACCAATTTGGGTTTTACGAAGTACCATTCTCGTGGCTGAGTTCACCGGAACGTGTTTGACAGTTTTGGAAGGGTGCCATCACGTGCTAGTGAAGGTCTCTGTGTGTGCTTTCCAGATCTCGAAGAGACAGAGAAACTAGAAAAGATGCACTGCAATGCTGGCTGTTCATTTCATCGAGGGGGGAGCGCATATTGACTTGACACAATCACCAGAAATATGTCAGATCTCCTCTACTCTCAATGATCCTTTGAAATAGGTCGGATCTCCTCTACTCTCAAAGGATCCTCTAAAAGGATCCTCTCAAAGGATCATTGAGAGTAGTACTTACCCATGTGACAGTGATAGTACATTGACTGAGAGCCGAGATGTCTGTCAATTTCCAAACATTTACCAGATTGTTGCCATCGCCAAAAGTCCTCAGGCTTCAGATTTTACTTTCCCCATTTCACAGTATAAAAGAGAACAGGATCTCTCCAATGAACTCATAAGATAATGAGCAGCAGTTAAGATAGTGCTATTTATTATTGAGAAATTGAGATCCACATGTAACCGTCCTCAAATGACTCTAAGTGAATCAATGAACTCCAATTTGCTCTTTCTCAAAAACTACTCTGTATCGTCCCTCTATCGAAAGTCTACACCGCAAATCCTCTCCAGTATAAGCCATGTGCTCCTGAATAATCTCGCCATACTCTTTCAACGCCTGCTCTCGTTTGGCCTCTCGTTCCTTGATTTCAGGCTGCAGAAGAAGTAACCTGAGGGGCCCTCTTTTTGAAGGCTTCAGCTTCGATAGGAAACAACCACTCATCCTCTAAAGGGTGTTTTCTGCTTCAGCTTTGTCTGCTTCAGCTATCTAATAGTCCAGCTATGCTATTTTCTTGGACATCCACTGGCAAAAAGATAATCATGAAAAAAGAAGAGGAAATTTTCATATCATCGGCCTCCCCATCCCAGGACGCCGTATCTCCACTTTTCTTCGACATTAGTGAGAATATCACAAAATATTTTATTGCTGTTCTCGGCTTATCGCTCTACAAAGCCGGCCTCCAGTGCATTTAGGGTTTGGCCTGAGCAAGCTACCCCAGGAAAGAAACTTCCGTTTTGGGAATGTACGGGAACGTTAATAACACGTCCAGACCTTCGGAAGTGATGAGGAACCTATCGCGCTCGTGATGGGCAGTCAGTCGGACTGGAAGGTAAGGAGAGTAGATTGATTGCCCCATTAATTGTAGCGTTGTTGATTATGGAGAAGGCGATTGAGTAACAGCTTATAGTTGTGATACTATGAGTGTGTATGCAGTCGGCTAGCAACCACGTTCAGCGCCAAATGAGTTCTAGAACCATACTGCAGAGACATGTTAGCCGGAAAATTCTACAGGCTCAGGAACGCATGCTAGGCTACTTCTATCTGGATTGCACTAAACCCATACAAAGAAGAGTCTGTTAGGTCTGTTATCTTATTAGCTATCAAGTGGGATGGTCCTTATAGAAATCAGACCGAACTTTCCATAGATTCCCCTTGAACAGTCAGACTCCAAGAATATCTAAGAATGAAGGGCTTTAAGGCCGGTTCTTCACCTTACATCAGCCAGTCTAGATCTCACTTTCAACGGCTCTTTCTAATATAAGAAATCCCCTCTAATCCCTCAAGTCACCTGTACAGGTCCGTATCGATTCCCTCGATTCCTCAAGACAAAACTGAAGCATGTGTTGTTTGGTCAAAGCAGAGATTCAGTTGATCAGATTTCAGGAAGCTCGAGGTGCTTTAATCTAGGTTTCAGTATAGAGTTGAGGAATATACCGGCTCGGATAAATCCAGAGGCCCTAGTGGAGATGTTCTATTCTTAGAACAGCTGGGGCCGCTGGGGCTGCACTACAAGTGAAGCATTGTTTGGTCTGAAAGGATGGAAAGTGCTAGTAAGTTGACTAGCAGCATGAACATTCCAGGACTCAGCGCAAAGCCCAGAGGGCTGTTTTTATCGGCTGTTATCGCTGCAGCTTGTGGGCTCGTTAATCATAGTATCAGTGAATTTCTGATTATGGCATCGAGTCCCAAATGGTCTCAGATAAGGTACAGGCCCGCTCACTAGTGCAAACTGTACTGAAGGACTCTGAAGCTTATTTCCTAGGGTGCAGCCAAGGTCATCTAGCTGGGCCGCTCCAGGGGAGAGAATTTGCTTTAAGGTTCAGAGGGTGGTGGCTTCAGTTCCGTATACGGAAGTTGAACTTCAGGCGCTCGTCTCAACGGTGGAGATTGGATGAAATTTGCCCTGGAGGCCGATTTCCCATTTCCCGGTGAAAACTCCGGATACTGGGGTAGCCGATAGACAAACTAAACGTGTAGAAAGGGTATATTTCCTTCGGAAAGTACAACACACAAAAGACAGAATTGTACGAGTATACGAGCAGGTCTATTGCTGATCCAGACCGTTGATACAGTAGAGCCATATTCTACTTGTTATCCTATATATTCTATCTGTATGCTCCCCACCTCGTGTCTATACCGAGTGTCAAATCAAACACGCTCCATACCGAAGGAACACTTAGGCGGCAGAACAGCATGCTGCTTGCATCTCAATGGCTCAATCGTCCTTACAAAGCCCCGCTTTGCCAGCCAAAACATGATTAAATATACAAAACACGCTCACTCCTCCGACTGTAAACTCCCATCTTCCCCACATTCCCACACTGCAGAGCATATCGTGCTGGTGATCATTCCAATTCCTCCTTGTCATTCCCCAGCTACTGCCCGTGCCTGGGGGCTATCCGGGGCTGCCTGTCCCAAACAGGAAATTCGGCCCCGGCCAGTAGTCATCTCTCTAGATTAAAGTTCACGCTAGTGGGGCCGCTAGCGGGCCGCGACCACACTAAACCCCAACGCTATCGGTATGGCCAGCGAAAAAAAATTCAGCTTTGCGTACACCGGGCTTGTGACAGTCTGAGAGTAAACAACTGGAGCTGGGGAAGTTCGGCAGGAAAAATCTATTTAAGCCAGCAGGTCCAGTTTTTATTCTTCGATGCTCATACATTTCTTTCACATTTCAATCTTTTTGCTCTTCCTAACAAGCATAATTCAAGCTCAATTCGTTACTATCAACAAACCTTTTTGCATCAGAATCGGAAGCATACAATCCGGTTCTCAACTACTATCAACACACACACATATACAAATTCACACACCCACAATGTCTGTTCGGCCCGAACTGGTGAAGCGCAGCTCTGCCAAACAGGCAGTTGTGCCGCCGCCTCCGACTGCTGAGGAAATTGCCGCCGCACATGCCTCGGCACCCAAACTGGCCGCGGGGGCCAAAAACTATCTGAACCAGTTCCGGCTGGACGGCAAAGTCGCCATTGTGACTGGCGGGGCCCGGGGGCTCGGATATGCCATGGCAGAGTCGCTCTGTTCTGTGGGGCTGAAGGGCATTGCCATTTTGGACGTCCAGGAGGATTTGGGCACGGAGGCGGTGGAGACGCTGCAGCGGCTGTATGGCACGGAAGCTGCCTTTTTCAAGGTGGATGTGCGGGACGAGGTTTCGGTGAATGAGGCTGTGGATGCCGCTGCCGAGAGGTTCGGCTCTATAGATGTGATGGTGAACTCTGCCGGAGTTGCCGATTTGGTCAATGCCGAGAACTACTCTCCCGAGAAGTTCCGGAGGGTGATTGATATTAATCTCACGGGCTCCTTTTTGGTGGCGCAAGCTGTGGGTAAGAAGATGATTGCCCAGGGAACGGGCGGGTCTATGATTTTCATTGCCTCCATGTCTGGTTTGATTGTCAACTGGCCGCAGCCTCAGTCTGCTTACAATGCGTCTAAAGCTGGTGTTAAGCATCTGATGCAGTCTTTGGCTGCCGAGTGGGCCTGTTATGGAATCAGATGCAACTCCATCTCTCCTGGGTATATGGACACTCCGTTGAACAGAGCGTACACTACGCTGTTCAACGAGTGGTCTGACAGGACCCCTATGGGCAGGTTGGGACAGCCTGATGAGCTGACGGGTGCCTGCATTTGGCTGGCGTCCAATGCCAGTTCTTTTGCCACGGGGTCTGATATTGTTATTGACGGTGGGTACACTTTGATTTGAATGAGGTCTTTGTATTGAGGACTTTGTCAAGGCGGTAACTGTCTGAGGTGTATAATATTCATGTTTGGTTTTCACGACGGGTCTTTACTGTTTATGGTGTTTGGGGTGCATACTTCGTTATATGATTGATCTGTTTATAGAGTATGAAATATCAATGACGTTCGTTTCTAATAGTCTGCAGAGGCTGTGATGCAAGTCTGCTTATGCTACTCTCCTCATCCTGTAGTTTATAACTCTTTACCAAGCTGTTTATGCTCCCTAACTGCTGATTGAGAAAGGCATAGTCAAACTCTCAGTGACCGGGATATCGAGAGCATAGCTGATGACATTGTATGGGACTGTGTGGATGAGATCGAGTCCGTCATCCTAAATCTCCCTGAAGGAGATTTCACAACTCTTCACATGAGCAGAAATTTCCGAGTGATGGGCCATGACATTTATGCTCCCTAACTGCTTTTATACCAGCTCAGAATGGTGGATCCGGAGGTATAAATCAGGGCTACGACCCCGCCAGCAAAAATAAGCAGATCCACCGCTTTGCTTTTCACACTCGAACTCCTCTCAAACGCTTTCAGGTGCAGAATGGGCGGGTAAATGTATACCAAAGGAATGCAAGCAAAGCTGCCGGTCAGAGCCACAAACCGGTCCAAATCGTCGGCTCCTCCCCAGGCAACCAGCGCAGTGCCCATCACAACAACAAAGCGGAAAAAATTCTTCTGCCACTTGATTTTGTTGTTGTACTTCCCGCTGCGGATAAACAGTCCGTTCTCCATAATCCGAATTGCCGGGAACAGCTGCAAGGGTGTACTTAGCAGAATGGCCAGAGAATACAGCAGCTGGATCACATTCACAAACGGCGAGTCCTGCGGTAGATTAAGTATCACCACCGTCTGCACCGAAGACCCAAACGCACAGTAGCACAGAATACCCATAAGCACAAATATAGCCGTGATGGTGATCATCACCCCCGCCAGCACCGGCTCAAACTGCTGCGGCTTCTTCATCGACTCCTGAATAGGGATAATCAGCCCAATGCCTTCAAACGTAAATATCGCCGTGCCAATGAACAGCGGCCAGTCCTGCCGGTTGAAAAACTGCACATCGGCTACCCCCTGGCTGCCAATCACATACCCGCTCCAGTAGTATAAATACAGCAGTCCAAGCAGAATAAAGAAGTCGGCGATAAGAGCCGTGCCGGAGAGTTTGGCGATGTTGCGGATCATCGACAGAGGCGTAAACAGCGTCAGCTGCAAGAATATCAGCGACTCAATGTTGGGCCGGATGCCAAACACCGCCACCAAAAAGGCCCGCAGGTTCTCGGAAGTGAACACAATATAGGCAGCGGCAAAGCCGATTTGGGAAATGACGATCGAGAACAAAATAAGCTTCCGCATCGCCGTCCCGTACAGAATGCCGCCGATATCGCCGAAACTGCTGACGCCCGTTTCTCGGCTCGTCCGCACCAGCAGGATAAAACACCAGTGCGACATGGCAGCAAAGAAAAGCAGCACCAGAGACGAGAACAGAATTCCCCCATTGTAAAACGCTTTTGGTAGGAACAACACTCCGGTTCCTACAAAGGATTTAAGCAGCAGCAACACCGCCTTTGTGGCCGTGGCATGGCCGCCTTTGAAACTCCGCGATCGGCTCAGTTTCGGAGGGCCCATCAAGGGTCTGCGGTCGGGCGGCTCGCCTTCCTCAGACCCTCGGGCATGTTCTCCGTCCGTATAGCTGATGACATCGCTGCTGAAGTCCCCATACGTATCCGTATCTAGATCCTCCTCGTCCTCCAGTTCCTCGCCGGCAAAATGGCCGTAAAGCGTAAGGAACTCAATGAAGTTGCGGGCAATGAAAGTCGGCTCTTTCCGTCTCACGAGACCCGTCCGCTCATCAACCGTCTGCTGGTTCATTGCCCGCTGTAGCAAAAAGCTCCGGCGGAACCCGCCGGGTACGTTAATGTCATGTGCCGTAAGCGACTCCGGATCAATTGACGGCCGGGCCGTCGAGTCGTACGAACGGGCCCGGGGTCTCCGTTCCGGGTTTTCGTGTTCCTTTTTCCAGTTGTACAGCTGGCGCGTGATGTCGCCGCCTTGCAGCCTGAGGGAGTCGAAATTGGAGCTGTCGCCTTCGGCATCGGGAGACGCCGAGTCCCGGTCTCGGGGACTGGCGGCTCCGTCGGCTTCCGACACCAAATGCCGGCCCACCACTTTCACCACTTCCGGATCGGGATTGTGTATTTGTACCGACAGCATTGACGGCTGGATCGGCGTGTGCCGCACCGACTCCGCTGCCACAGACGCCCGGCCATCGTCCGCTAAGCCTATAATGGAGCGGTTGTGTATGCTGGAGGAGAGGGACGGCGGCTCCCTTAGATTTGCCGAGTATCTCCGCGAGTTGAACGAGGGGGGGAAATCCGATATCGGCATTGCCTTCACGGCGGCGCTTTCGCTGCCGGCATTTTCGTCCCGTGTTTTTGCCGAGGCTCGGCTTGCCGGCTGGGAGCCGCCTTCCGGATCGCTGCTTTCGGGGGTCGGCACTCGTTTGTTTGCCGAGCTCAGCGACTTCGGCGACTTCGGCGATATCACCGGTTCCCGGAGACTCTCACCTTCCGGGGCTTTAGACCCCTTTGGGACCGCCCTTGCCGTATTTTTGCTCATATATTGTGGTTTTGCTGTTGTATAATGGCCTCCTGGTGTGTATGGACTGACCCCCAACAATGCAATGACAGGACTGACTGGTTCAGACCAAAGAGTTGAGTGAATGGATATGCGGTAGTTTGCTTATTTATGCAGTCTTTTCATGTCCATTCTGTATATCTATGTAACCTCAAATACAAATGATTGCTTCTTTCTTTTGATTGTTGATGTGTTGATGACAGTTCCTCTCATTGGTATTGGCACGGCTCGTGGCCTGCCGGCATCTCCTGCGGTGTGCTGCACGAGCTGCATGCGCATGCAGGATGCCGTTGGGGTGTACGGAGCGAGGAGAGGTTTTATGATTTGGTGATCATTTTTGGGGCGTGGGGTCTGCGAGTGTCTGCGAGTGTCTGGGAGTGTCTGCGTGAAGTCTGCGAGGAGTCTGGGAGCGAAGGAGTCAGAGACAGCGGCTTTGAGGTGAAGAAAATATGGAATATATTGAGGGAGTTATATTAGGTGGTGTGGGGGGTGTAATTCGAGCTGGAAGACTGCTGGAAGGAATGGAACTCTGGTGTGTAGTTTTGCCTTTTTCAGGTAGTACTGAAGGCGTGTGCTGCAGGAGGATGTTGTCAGAATTGTTTCATAAGGTGTCTTGAATGAGTAAAGAGAAGAATTGGAGGAACGAAAGGACGATGGGCTAAGATTGGTTACGGAGGCGGCGGAGATGTGTCGCTTGTTCGGACTGGTTGACAACTTCGATGGGGTGAAAGGGAAATTGATAGGTTGTTTGATGGTGTTACCTTGGGATCATTGGCTGGTTGGCTGCTAGGCTACTTGGTCATACTAGTCAACCAACAAGTATAGCCAACAGTTTTAACTCGTAATAAGCTGAGAGTCCACCTCGAGAGAGTGTAATACGCCCGACCGAGTATCTACGAATATCCAGGAAATGCATCTCTTATATAAGAGCGCTACCTCAACAATTTGCTGAAAGCCGCTCGTAAACAGTCAGACCTCTTATTGAACTGACCTCTTTTTTCACCATTTATTAATAGAAATACAATAGTGAGGTACGAATACCATTTTAAACTGCTGCATCAGCAGGGCTGTAGTTTCCGTTGCTCCAACAAACATATGCCTCAACTTCTCATTCCATCGCCACGTCTGAGCCGTTACCAGCTGTAGTTGAAGCAGGAGCCGCAGTAGGCGCAGGCTCAGGATCCCGATACCATTCTTTCACCAGCTGACCATTGAACGCTGTGGTATCATTTACAAATCTCTCGGCGTTCTTCCTGTCGGAGAAGGCAACAACAGTAGAGCCGTCAGGCTTGCTCTCCAGATCGTATTCACCAAAGTTGAGCAAATGACCCCTCAGGGTTTCGTCCAGGTTTTCCCCGCTGTTTGCCACTTCAGCGGGCAGCGAGATTTTCACCTTCTTGGGTCTCAGATCGAGATTGAATCTCCCTGGGGGAGCCCCGCCTCGGCCCCGCACTGCTCCTCGGCCTCTGCTGTAAGGACTGAAAGCGGCTCTGCCACGGAATGTGCCTCTCCCTCTGCCTCTGCCGCGGAATGTGGGGTTGTAGGCTGGCCTGGCCCCATCGGTGCCGATTCCGAGAAGCTCGGCTTCTTTTTTCAGTGCCTCCAACTGGGCCTTAAGAGCCTCAGTCTTTGACGAGGGAGTGCCCGAAGTGCCTTCCTGTTGTTTGATCCGCTCTTCCAGCGCCTTTTTCTGCTCTTCGTGTTTCTTCAGTATTTCCTCCTTCCTCCGCTTCAGCTCCTCCAAAGCCTGTTCGTTCGCTCTTTTCTTTTGCAAACGCTCCTCAAACACTTTCTGTTTCTCCAGTTGAATTCTTTTGATAGTTTCAATGTCGATAGGTTCGGGGGCGGGCTTTTCCTGTCGGGGCTTCTGAGCCTTCTTCCAGTACAGTTTTACAAACCGGTTGTCAAAAATTGGGTCTGGACATGACCAAGCTGACTTGGCCTCGTCGTGGTTGGAGAACTCTACCTGGGCTAGAGCTCTCTGGTTGTCAATGGAGACACTGACAACTGTGCCAAATCGACTGAAGTATGTTCTGATGGACTCCTCATTCAGCTTTTCTTGCGGCAGTTTCTCCACAATCAAAACAGTTCCAGTAGGGTCCTCCTTAGTGGACGACAGTTCGCTGAAGTGTCTGTTGCTTTGATTATGGCGTGGCTGGTTGTTGCGGTTGAAGCGGTTGGGGGGATAAGAGCCCTGGGCGCTCACGGGGGGCATAATGGGCAGATACCCCTCGTTCGTAGGCATGGGAAACTGCGGCAACTGTCCTTGCTGGAGATCTTTGCCCATCTCCAGCAGTTGATTGTATTGCTGCTGCATTTCCTCCAAACTCATATTCATGTTCATGTTCATATTGTTGTAGTATGAGCCATAGTTGTTCGGGAAGTTGTTGTTGGTGTACGATCCCCGGCCTCGGCCTCGGGTGTTGCCTCTGAAGTTGCCGCGGCCTCCTCTGTGGGACTGATAATTGAACTCAGCAGCTTGTGGGGCTTGAGAATGGCTTGAGGTGTCCATCTCCATATTCGACCCTTGATCAACAGCGGCAGCGGCCGCATTCGGACCAGCAGCGGGATCATACGGCTCTACTGCCGGAATCTGTGATTCCGATAGATACAGTTTGCTTTCAATGGCATTGAAAAGATCTGACACGAATGGCTGGGTATGGTCTTGTAGGAAGTCTGCCAGCTGTTCAACACATATGTTCATGAGCTCTTCATCAGACATGGAGTTCTGCAGCAGTGCCAGAACATAATCGGCCAGGACTTCCGAGTCCGCATCTGAAAGCGGGTCCAGCTTTCTTATCAGCCATTGCTTCAGCACGGGCACGTCTGAGTCTTCAATATGCATGATCAGCTGCTGTGTTTGAAGGCGTGTTTTGGATATGCTTTGGATCGCAGGTTTTCGTCGCAAGCAGGTGGCTGATTTATGCTTCTACCAATTGGACAGCAAAACCACTTCTCGTAATACACTTCGAGATACTACACATCAACGACCTCATCAAGTAGTTTCTACTCTTCCTTCAAGCAGATAATTCTTTCAGTCTCAACATAAACAGCGTTCTCAGCAATATTAGTTAAGAGTACATCAAGTCTCGTCTCGTAGATAGTACACCCGTACTCCTGGGTAGTGTGTGGTTAAATAATTATATAATCAGAATAGAACGTCGGGTCTCGTCTCGTGGAAAGGAAGCGGTTGATATGAATTACGTGGATTTGAGGAGAAATGTAGTAGGGGAATCAAATAGCTGGCTCGGTGATTGTTGGGGTAACGTCGAAGACTCTTTGTTGTTTGGAGTTGTTAGAATAGATGTGTTCAAAACCCCTTCAGGTGTTTAGGGAGGTACTACCATTCTCAGCTAATTTCTGTTGGTGAGTTGGCACAATTTGAAGAGCCAGAGGAAAGAGATATAAGGAGCAATTGATCTACTCTCGTATACAAGAATTCCCCGCTACGATGCCCTATGTTGCTACTTGTATCCCCAGGGATGAGACTCTGAACCTGGAGTTTCTCCAGAAGATGAATGAGTTCCTGGACAAATATCAGACCACAGTCTCGGGAATCAAGATCGTCAGTCCTCAGAGAGTCATTGAATATGAGCTTCGGATTCTGATTGATGAGCTGATTTCCGAGAGTCCTGATCTCGATATCAGAGTAGAGCATGGTATTGCTGGAAAACATGATGAAGTCGATGCATGTGGCCATTCCCATGGCGGCCATATGCATATTGAAGCCAAGCCCAAAAAGGAGATACCTGAGGATGAGTTGGACGAGGAAGACAAGAAACTGAGAGATAGAATACCTATAGCTGATCCATTGGAAGCCTTGAATCTGATGGCTGAAAAGCTGCAAAGAAAAGCGGTGAAGTTCGGAGACGACAACAATGTCGACATTCTCATACATAACGATAGAAAGAAATACAGAAAGGGAAGCCTCGGCCTGGTGGTCTTCGACATGGACTCCACATTGATTGAGCAGGAAGTCATAGAGCTCATTGCAAAGTATGCCGATGTTGAGGATAAAGTGAGAGACATCACTACCAGAGCTATGAACGGTGAGCTGGACTTTCAGCAATCTTTGATCGAAAGAGTGAAGCTTCTTAAAGGCGTCACGGGAGACTGTTTCGAGCAGCTCAAACCTCAACTAAAGATAACAAACGGTGCTCGCGAACTGATAAAGGTCCTGAAAGCCAGTGGTGTGAAAACAGCTGTACTGAGTGGCGGCTTCATTCCTTTGGCTAACCACATCAAAGAGCAGCTCGGATTGGATTATGCTTTTGCCAACACCCTGGAGGTTGACGAGGCTACCAATACTCTGACTGGAAAAGTGCTCGGTCAAATTGTGGATGGCAAACGTAAGGAAGAGCTGCTCACAGAGATTGCTGCCAAAGAAAACATACCTCTGGAAAGCGTTGTCGCTGTAGGCGATGGAGCCAACGATCTGCCCATGATGAAAAAGGCTGGCTTTGGTATCGCATGGAATGCAAAGCCTACAGTTCAGGCACAAGCACCCAGCAGACTCAACTCGAAAAGTCTGAAAGATGCACTGTATATACTGGGATGGAATGACGCTGAGATCGAGGAGGCCTTGGCTAAATAAGGCTGATCAAGTGTGGAGTGACATACCAATAGAATTTTTCGTCCCATCAAAAAAAAAAAACCACCTGTTGACCATTTTTTGTAAGCTCAATCCCTCCTATCAATCAACTATCCCCTTGACGACCCCTATTATCGCATTGAACAGTAGAATCTCTTCCCCTGGTTTGACATCCTTCCAAGTTACTGGCTGCTCTTTGATCAGTCCACTCAGCAGTAAATGCGATCGCATCACCCCGCAAAGACATCCACTGTTTAGCAACGGAGTCACCCACGAGTTGTACTTCCGCACTGCCACATTTGTTATGGAGCCCTCCATCAGTTGGCCCGTAGTATTGAATACCAAAACCTCCGTTCTGGATCCGGGCGTCACGTTGAACCTCTGCCGTGCCTCGTCATAGTGTTTCCGGTTCGTTGTTTTGAAGCTAGTGAATGGAGATGGAAGAATCCTCACTTCGTCCTTGAACACTTTCCAGTAAGGTGTCAAGGGCGATGGGACAGTATTGATGAATTCCAGCTCATTGGATTCAGTTGACTCCCTCAGTATCTCCAGAAAGTCATCTATCGGCCCCGTTTCGTAGTACTCCACCACCACTTTGCCCTCCTTGCCAATCAACAGTCTGACTTTATATGTCTTGCTGGAATCCGGCAGATTGGCATTCAGCTGCTGGGTCAGCGCTTCTTCAGTCAGCTCTAGGTCCCATTTGAAGAACTGGAGTTCAAACTGTAGTCGGGCGATATGGCTCTTGAGCAGGAAGAAGGAGGTTCCGAGGCTTTCTTCAGGATATTTTAGTGATAGTGATGGATCGTAGCGAATCGTTGATAGTAGCTGGAAGTTGGTGTCTTCGAAGGGCTCCAAATGTTCTTTGAACACCTCGGCAGCAAGGACCTGGAGGGTCTTAGGATCGAACTCCCCCGGTCGCGACATGATTCAGGGTGGATAAATATAGGTGTATTATCCTTTTTATTCTGTATTTATTCACTCAAAGACCTTTACTTCACTCATACTGAACCATGTCTGAAGTACCTCATGTGTAAGTCGGAGTTATGTCATCATCCGGCACCGGAAGTGATAGATACTTTGAGATGCCACCAGGAGTGAAAAGGACTATGGCAGCATTTTTCTTCGAAAACTGGTGATTATGTCACATCAACTTGGGTGTATTTAGTGATAAAGATATTGTTCAGCTTTCAACCGTTGACTTAGAAAAGAGCAACTGGTCTTGAGTCTCCCATCCTACAGAAAACTGACTCTTGTCTACAGCAAAAGTAGGAACCTTGTGGATTTCCTACAAAAAAACAGCAGAGCTTGTCAAAGAGATATTTCATTGAAGAGAAGTGAAACTGGTACGTATATAAATCACCCGCACCATGCTCCTCACAACTTGCTAGCTAGTTACAAGGCCTGAACGATGGCGTTCTTGATAGCAGAAGGGTTGGCGCCCAAAACATGGCCCACAACTTTACCATCCTTGAAGAACAAGAAGGTGGGCATGGAGGAGATCTCGTACTTGGCAGCGATGGGCGACAAGTCGTCGACATCAACCTTGTAGAACTTGGCAGATGTGTACTCCTTGGAGAACTTCTCAACCACAGGAGCAATCATCTTACAGGGACCGCACCAGGTGGCAAAGAAGTCAACGACAACCAAGTTAGGAGACTTGATGACCTCCTCGAATTGCTCAACAGAAGTGATTTGTTCAACCATTTTGATCGGATGTGTATGTGTGAATTGATGCTAGAGGGATGCTGATTAGTATTGCTCGGAAGGTGTTCTGTGAGAGGGCGTTGTAGGGCGTTGTGAGAGCTTTGTAAGGGCGATATGGGTAAAATGGCTCTCGACTTCTATAGTGGTTGATAGACGCAGAGCAATGGAAACAAGTACAATCAATCAGCTTCCAACTGCTGATTCATCTCTGATTTTATAGGGCTGAAGAGAAATAATGCAGAAACCTCATCCTTGCTGTGGCAAACAACTCTCCTGTCTCCATCACGTCAAAGGCGGGCTGGCTTATCACTGATTATTAAGCCGTCATGCCTGCTTACTATGAGACAGCGAAGCACTTCCAGCCGTTGATATTTGCTCAAAATGCACGTCAACAGACTGGGAGACAACAATTACTCTCAAAATTGCCATACAAATCTAGGAATATCACTTCTACATCGGTCCACCCTCAGAAGCCAAAATCATAGCGTCTGCATCGCCTTTCAAAGAACATCTGCCGCCCATTCCGCATCCTTAATTTGCGCCCTCCTGAGCATAAACACTCAATCAGATAAAATCACTTACTTGCAGTTGTTATAGAGGTTCAGCTGATTATTCTAAGCAATCCAATCATCCATCCATCAGTATGTTCCTTGCATCCATCGATAAGGGGTAAAAGAAAAGAACTGCGTTTCCGTCTTCTCAATCTTTATAAGCAGGTGGGCCGGAGACCAAATCTGGAAACCAGCAGAAGGGACAGCAATGACAAGAGACAGTAAGGAGGGATGTTTGATTTTGATGTCAGTGTGAAAGTAGAGCCGATTCTCAGGGCAATTGTTATATATGATCTTTATTTTAAAATTCTGAGATCCTAAATCCTATAGACGTGTAAGGATGTAAGGTAGGGGGCCTGAACTCCCGCTCTCCAATGACAACCAGTATACGAGATGAATGATATCATCAGACTTTGACTATCGGTTGGATGGGGTCAGAAAGGTGGACTCAGATCATGTGAGGATCTTTCAATCAGATGAATCAGCTCGGTGTATAGATTCAACATCAGCTTTCTCTCCCGCCTGTAATGCTGGTTGACTAGTGGTGTCCATGCACTCTGAATCCATCTCTCTGCTTCTCCTGTATTCCCGTCCTCAGAAATATTTGGAAGGCTGGGCTAGAAATGTGCCCATTACATAATACGAATGCCGAATGGCGATGAGATGCCAGACAAACTATTGCCTGTGGTAATTTAGGAGGAGGAAGTTCTGGAAAAGATACAATGCTTGACAGTGATTATATATGCTTACAAACAACCAGCAGTTTGTTTGCGCAGGAGGCAAATGGGGCTTGAAGGAGTTGCTCGCAGAGTTTGCTGACTCTTAAAGAATCATCATCTTGATGGCCAGGATGGAGAGATACAGCGAGGACTCGATCAAAGGAGACAAACTAACCGCATGCTTTGATACACGAATGGTGAATTCAACACCCAAGAGTAGATTTGATTTAGATACTGACAGTCATTTGTTCAACAAGTCTTTACTTTATGACTCAACCGGGCATGCAATTGGTCTCTGCTGTGGCGCCCCTTGGAAGACACCAGAGGTGCACGTTGCATGCAGCGTAAGTGGAGAGCATCAAGGACACAATCTGAGATGCATACACGTTACAACTCCCATCAACAAAATTCATACACCGTATAGAGGAAACGAGAATTCTCACATTCAATGCTCTAGTGGCCCGCAATATATTTAACAGCTGTTTTTCTCTGATTTTTTCTTCGTATGGTACATATTCATTCCCTCAGATGCCTCAGTCGTGGCTGATTGACCAAATGTAATAATAGTTGATTACGTGATCCAAAAACACGGCTTTTTTATCTTCCGGGAGGAGAAGGGAGCGATAAAGCGGTTAGAAAGACCTGGAGATAAGTGGAGATTAGTATTTCAGGGGGAAGAGGTTATGTTTATTGAGTGAAACGCTGAAATACAGTGTATCTTAAGGCAGGGCTTGCAGTCTTTTGAGAGCTGTGATTTGTCTTTGAAGCTGTAATTTGAGGGGCATAAGAGAACTCAAATAGCCGGGGGCGAGAGAAGCGATATAGTGAATTGATACGTGGATCCAATACCTCCCAATCACAAGTAACTCAACGACAAGAGGATCAAACGTGGTGTTTGCTATTTCTTATACTTGCTTCCTATTCCCTGTTTTTGGGTGAGGCCTGGGGCTTGCAGAGTGCAGGTTCTGAGAATTTTGATTATCCGCCTTTGGTACATTTGCAATTCACACATTCAATAAGAGACGGCAAGTGCGACTCAATTGATATCTCCGGATCATCCCAAACCTGCCGGCTTGTCGACCCGGACTCGCAAACTGACTCTGAAAAATTGGTAATCCATCTGGAGCAGCCAGCATGTACTTCAATGTCTCACACAACTCTATGGCACTGAAGAGCAGTGTTTGTTATATCCATGAGAAGTTCAGTGGGGCAGTGGTGGAAGAGCCAAATGAGAGCGGGACGGAGACCCCGAGAGAGAAGGATGATGGGAAAATATCTCACTCAAACTAGTAAGTATTGACGCTATTGAATGCGTAGGGAAAAGCTGCTGAACCTAAGTATTCTGGCTGTTGTTGATTGCTAACATAAGTCAATTGGCAGTGTCAAAACTGCTACTGAAGTTCGAAAATTGGCCGCACAGCTCAAAGAGGCGATCATTCATCTTGATGTGCAGTCTATTATGATTGTCACGAAAGCCAGAGACAACTCACTTGTCTATCTGACTCGCGAAGTTACTGAGTGGCTTCTTTCGGGAGTCAGAGTGCTACAATCAGCCAATAACTCAGCCTTATCGTCTTCTCGGTCCAGTTCCCAGTCCACTTCATATGTTGATCTGGCGGTCAAATGTGACAGACCCATCACAGTTTATGTTGACCATAAACTGAAAAGCTCCAAGCGATTCAATGCTGCTGGTCTTGTGTCTGAGAATCCTCTCTATGGAGAATACCTGAAATATTGGGATCCTGAATTGACGAGGACTTCACCAAACCTGTTTGATCTTGTGATAACACTGGGAGGCGACGGGACAGTTCTGTACGTCTCTGGTCTGTTTCAGGAAGTGGTTCCGCCCGTATTGGCTTTCCGGCTAGGAAGTTTGGGGTTCTTAACAAACTTCAAATTTGAAAACTTCAGGACAACACTCAGCAATGTGTTTCACGAAGGTTTCAAAGTGAATCTCCGGCTGAGATTCACGTGCACAATTTACAGCTCCAAGGGGGAATATATGGGCTCCCATCAGGTTCTGAACGAGATAGTGGTGGATAGGGGACCCAGTCCTTGGATTTCCATGCTGGAGTTGTACGGCAATGGGAACCTGTTGACAGTTGTGCAGGCTGATGGGCTTATTCTTTCCACTCCAACAGGCTCCACAGCCTATTCTCTGTCTGCTGGTGGTTCTCTGGTGCATCCAGAGGTGTCTGCTATTGCAGTGACTCCTATCTGCCCTCATACCCTTTCCTTCAGGCCGATGCTTCTACCAGACTCCATGAAATTGCGAGTTTCTATTCCTGTGAAGTCGCGATCAACTGCTTGGGCTTCTTTTGATGGAACACATAGAGTGGAACTGCATGCTGGAGATTACGTTGAAGTGAGCGTGTCTCAGTACCCCTTCCCGACCATTATTTCCCAGCCGACGGACTACATAGATAGCGTGAGCAGAACGCTGAAGTGGAATGTGCGGGAGCAGCAACGACCTTTTGCGCATTTGCTATCAAAGAAGAACAAGCAGAACTATGAGAATCTGGAGGATGGGGCTCATGGTGGTAATCCGGCTGATGGAGAAACAGAAGGTGAAGAGTCCAGCTCCGACTTGGATTTGGATGTCGATCCTCTGGAGATGGAGGGGAAGGCGTACTGCAAATGACGGTTTGTTTTTTGCAAAGGGAGAGAAGTGTTTGAGATTCCACGCTACGAAAGGAAGCGTTCGACTTATTGGAATTTTTCTACTTCAGGTTCCATTGGGCATGAATCAGATCAACGGAGGAGCTCGTCTTTTTGCTGAGACTAGACTAGTTTATGTTATCATGATATAGAAATACACTAATAGAAACAGACAACTGCATCATGTCTTGGACTTCTCATGGAGGGCCACCTTTTGCAACTCTAGAGAAGTTTCTTCTTTGCTCGATCTCTTAGACAGCTCTCCTCATGAATCGTAAACTGAGCTCGCTCGTATGTCTCTACCAACAAGTAGTCTCTTACGTTTATTGTTAAGGCAGACTCACTTATAGCTTACGGAATCATCGCGTCTTGCATAATTGTGCAGGAGGCTTTCAACCCTGTTGTAAGTCTAGTGAACGCTACATCCACTCTGAATTATGTTGGGGTTAGCCATCAGAATGGATTCAGTATACTGAGAGAATGGTTCCACCATATCAAATATAAAATAAACTTCCACGGTCAGACAAGATATAAGGGAGATCAAACAGACGCCGAATCCACGCTGAAGAGATGTCTCAAGACTCGTCAGTAGAGTTTCTATGTCCTGCATGATTGTGCATACAACCCTGAACTCTAATTGGCCTCGGCTGAAGCCCGAAAAAGCGGAGTAATTATGTGAGATAAGAAGTATTAGGTGGGGTAAGAGTTATTCAATACCCAACAACCCGAGTTTTATAGCAGAAACATCATGGGATTGCAGAACCATTAGAGAGCAGGCTTTAAAACCCAGTTATCTCAGCGCCAGAAGATTTAGGTCCTAGGTGACAGGTGTCATGATCAGCAAAACGGGTTTGTTCTGAAAAAGACTGGTATTGAGAGTCTTTCAATGCAATCAAACCCTTTGAATATGCAGAGTGTTGAAGAATGAGTCCTGTTACTATTTCGGATGAGCAGAAAAAAGATATCAAACAGAGTATTGACAGCCTGCTGGTGTCATGCGTTTCTGGGCCTAACCCCATTCCTGGAGTAGCTGTTTATGTTACTGACAAAGCTGGAGATATTTACAGAGGCTTTGCAGGCACCAGACATGTGGGAAAGGATCTACCCGTAGACGAAGAGACAATATTTGCTCTGTACTCCTGCACGAAGGCGGTGACTGGTACTGCCATTCTCCAGTTGCTGGAACAAAATGTGGTGCACTTGGACGATCCAGCCAAGAAGTTTGTTCCTGAGATTGCAGAATTGCAGGTTATTGAGGGATTTGACAAGGACGAAAAGCCAATCCTCAGGCCTCCGAAAAGTGATATCACAGTGCTTCAGCTGCTGACACACACGACAGGGCTATCGTATCCTTTCTATAGTGAGGAATACATGAAGCTGCAAAAGGCTACAGGGAGGCCAAACCTGACAACTGCCAAACGGGATTCCATCATTGCACCTCTTTTGTTTGATCCGGGGACCAACTGGTGTTACGGAATCAACATTGACTGGCTTGGGTTGGTAGTAGAGGGTGCGACTGGTTTATCTCTCGAAAGCTACTGCAAAGAGAACATATTTAAGCCCTTGGGTATCACATCCTTCCGGTTCGTAAGAGATGAGGAGTATCAGAGTCGACAGGCTACAGTTCATTTAAGGGTCGAGGATGGAAAACTAATACCCATGCGGGACAAGTATCCTCTGAGACCAGAGCTCCAGCACGGAGGACATGGGCTTTATGGAACTATCAAAGACTATACTAAGTTTCTGAGGATGTGGTTGAATGACGGCTATTGTGTGGAAACTGGTAAGCGCTTACTGCAGAAGGAGTCTGTTGAGATGGCCACCAAGGATCAGCTTGAAGCTCAGGGACTGAAAATCGTCCGTCATTTGAAAACGGCGAACCCTGTGGCTTCAGGGGATTTTGAGGTTTTTCCCGGAGTTGATGCCGGATGGGGTTTCACTTTTCTAATATACAAAGACAAAACGCCATCAGGAAAACCTCCCGGAAGTTTCTTTTGGTGCGGACTGACAAACATCTACTACTGGATTGATAGGAAGTCGGATATTGCCGGAGTCTGGGCCTCTCATGTTCTTCCTTGCTACGATCCTGCCTGTTTTCAGAGCTACCAGGCTGTAGAGAGTGCTGTTTACTCAACCATCTATCCAGAGGACGACCCTGACACTGCTGGCTGTAAGCTTTAGAAGCATTTGGAGGTTCCATCATCACATGCAGATTGGATGCTGGAGTCGCATCGAATTCTTCGCAGGACTTAGTGAGATCATTCATAGGCCACAACGTTTATGATAGATGAAATAACGACATGAGACTCAATAAAGTCCCATGTCACGTCTGCTTTCAGATATTGGCAAAATTGTAGCAAAATTCTCATATACGGCAGATCGTAATATCAAGGCCAACATAGAAGACCAATAGAAAGAAAGAGGAAATAAAAAAAAAAACTCGGCAACGGGGAATTGAACCCCGGTCCCCCGCGCGCTGAACAGATGTTCTGACAGGCGGAAATTCTAGCCACTAAACTATTGCCGAAGAATTTTTGAAAAATCTCAGACTTGCATCTATGTAGCTCTTTGTTCAAATTGCGTCTCAACACCCCTATCCACATGGTTTATTGCTGTATGATTTCGAGCATTCGAGGAGAGCCGCCTACTACCAAGCAACTGGCCGAGAATTATAATTGATAGCTTTATATATTTGGGGCTATTGCATTTCTCTGTAGTCTCTACCGCTGATTCCAAAAGGTCTCTGCTTGATTAAGTGGAGTCTCAGGAGCATAGTTGTTAGGGTTCAGAGATCGTAGTGTGTCGATTGAGAATGGTGAGTGTCAATTGTCTGATACAACTGGGGGCTTTGGTGTGGGAAAATACTGCTAATCAGATTGCTACCAAGCGCGGGTGAGAGTTTGATCGAATATTGATTTACTCTGATTGCTCAAATGGGAGAAGATTGCACAAAAGAGGTGGCTTTTGAGAGAGCGGTCTGTGAAGAGGTGATCAGAAGAGTGGTCTGTGTACTAACAAAGGTCTTGTATTTAGTCTGAGGATTCACTTGACGCCTCCTTAGATCTTCTACGGAGACTCGATCCCAAGAAAGTTGGAGAGAATGTGACATCCTTGTGCCAACTGTCCTCTGACATTGCGGAAGAGCTTCTGTCATCCGTGGATCAGCCTTTGGTAGCTAAGGAAGATAAGGAAGCCTCAAAGTCGTTTCTCATCTGCGACTACAATCGAGACGGAGACTCATACCGAAGTCCGTGGTCCAACAAATATATCCCCACACCTGCAGATGGAGAAGACGATGCTCCGTTTCCCAGCACCAATCTTCGCAAGCTGGAGATCCGCATGAATGACTCGTTTGATCTCTACCGGGAATCCTATTATGAAGGAGGCCTCTCGAGTGTCTACCTTTGGGATTTGGATGAGTCCGGAGGCGATGGAGAGGACTTTGAAAAAGCTTTGACAAACTATGCGTTTGCTGGAGTTGTCTTGATCAAAAAGACATTGGACTCTGAGAAGGGAGGTTCATGGGATAGCATTCATGTGTTTGAGGTGAATCCCGAAGCAAGAGGCTCTGCCAGCTACAAGGTGACGTCTACTATCATTCTGGATTTGTCGGCATCATCTTCGTCGATATCTATGGATCTCAGTGGAAATCTTACTCGACAGACTGAGAAAACCCTCCCGGTGGAAAACACAAGCTCCCATATTGTGAACCTTGGTACGATGATTGAGGACATAGAGTCCAAACAGCGGAATATGCTACAGGAGGTGTACTTTGGCAAGACCAGAGACATTGTGGGAGACCTAAGATCTCCAGTATCCCTCTCAGAAGTCCAACAAGAGCGAAGTCGTCAATCAGAAGTCATCAAGAACATGTCCTCTTCCTAGCCCTAGGATTTTCTAAGAGTTTATGTACTTGTCCCATCTCTATACATCTCTTTTCTATCATTGGCTCAGTAGGTTACACAGATCATTTGGATTGTTCAGTGATCGTCAATTCCACTATCAGCAACCACCATTCTCCATCCTTCTCTTCCTCATCCCCATCTCTTCTCTCGCCAGGCCCCCCGAGAAGCGGGATTAAGCTTCATTATACATCATATTGCATGTCAGTGCATGTCCATACATGGTGCTGCATGGCAGTGCATAACAATGCATGGCAGACTTCGGCTTTCAATTCCCGAGCAATTCGGCACCGCAATTACACCATTGATTCAGCGCTGAAGGAAACGTCTGTTCGCGATTGCAGCGGTCTGGCCATTGAGTAGCCCTGTAACTCAAGGCTTCACCGCGTCCGTTCGCCGGCCACAAGGTATCTATGCGAGAAGCACTGGGAGGCGGAAGTAGCCAACATCATCCAGTACTTCAGGCGCCTGGGATAGCTCGCGTTACATCTTCATTGAATTTCAAAGAATCACTGGTTTTGATGTGCTGCGGACTCGTTAAGGTGAAGCGAGTCTACAGAGATCACTATATGATTGAATGAAGTATGTTTTGTTGACTCGGAGAAGAGTAAGTAGCGAGAAGCCAAGAACAGCCTGGCGGCCCGAAAGAATGCTGTTTTCAGTTTTGGAAGATTGAGAAGGAGTTGAGACGCACGCGATTAAAAGGGGATTGCAACGTTCAATGGCCGAGCTGAAAGTAATGAAGGATTTCTGGATATTTATAATGTGGACGCTCGGTGGCTAACTTGTGATCAGAGTCCGCTCTTACAAAAAAACTCCTTAGTTTTAGCGATACTACTTACTAAGTAACACCTCATCTCTCAAGAGAAGCCAAAAGTATACGATCTGAGCAAGGTGTTCTCCCCTCCAAAATGTCTAAGAGTTCAACTGTGGAGTCCATCAGTACTACTGGGGGGTTTATAGCCGGGGCCCTTGCGGCCTGTGGGGCAGTGACGGCGACAAACCCCATTGAGCTGGTGAAAACAAGAATGCAGTTGCAGGGAGAGCTGGCGGCTCGGGAGAAGGTGAAACTCATCTATACCGGACCGTTCCAGGCCATGCATGTTATCTACAAAAGCGAAGGAATCCGCGGCCTGCAGAAAGGTCTGACGGCTGCTTACATCTACCAGGTAGGGCTGAACGGCTGCCGGCTCGGACTGTATGAACCCACCCGGGAGATTCTCAATACGCTTTTCTATCCTGACGTGGATCCTGTGAAGTACCAGAGCATTCCGCTGAATGTAGTTGCTGGTGCTGTTTCTGGTATTATGGGAGCAGTGATGGGTTCCCCGTTCTATCTGATCAAGACGCGGATGCAGTCATACTCCCCAATGTTCAAGATAGGACAGCAAACATACTATACGTCTGTTTGGGACGGGCTGTCGACTATATACAAAACGGAGGGCGTCAAAGGTCTGTATCGGGGAGTTGATGCTGCCGTGCTTCGTACTGGCGCTGGCTCTTCCGTTCAGCTTCCGATATACACGTGGGTCAAACACACGATAGAGAGGTACGATCTGCTGCAAGAAGGGCCCTTGAAACATCTCTGTGCCTCTGCGGCATCAGGAATGGGTGTGGCAGTAGTGATGAACCCGTGGGATGTGTTGATGACTCGTGTGTATAATCAGCGGGGCAATCTCTATACAGGCCCACTGGACTGTTTGCAGAAGACTGTCAGAACAGAAGGTGTTTTCGCCCTGTATAAGGGATTTCTGGCCCATTTGCTGCGGATAGGCCCTCACACTATTCTCACACTTATGTTTATGGAGCAAACAATGAGTCTGATAAGGAAGTTTGAGCAGACGCTATGACACTGGCGAAAAGGTTAGTGGTGTGGAGTAGTGCTGATGCGCGATAACAATGGTATTGAGGCCTGAAAGGCATCAGTATGGAAGCTGGAGACTATGCTGTCAAGCTGAAGTATCGAGAGCTATAGGCGGAGATAGTTCGACTTATGTGTGAGTCTCTCATCATATTTGTCATCAATACTTCTAGTAGATGTTCACGTAAGCCGCAAACTTCGAAAATCATTGAATCGTGTCCATAACTATATTCACCATTATACATATAGTAATGAATGAAGATAGATGAAAGGAGTGTGTAAATCGTAAACTCAGAGGGAAGTATAAACCAACCCATTCAACCATCACTTATATGGTTGATATGCCCTGTTCTAGAATGTAGATGTGATTAGTCAGAGGAACTGAGAAGAAAACAGTAAGAAATAAGGGAAGGAAAGTACAGAAAAACGCGTAATGAAAGACAGTATAGTATGGGCGGAAAATCCGAGGAACATGCTCCAAAACTCCCATACTATCCAATATGCTTGAGATAACAAAGATAAGGTAAAGTGGTCAAAAATGCATGAGGAAACTAGAATACAGAATAGAATGATAGCTGTTGACAGTTCAACAGAACTGTTCAGTGTATCAGTAGCTTGAATGAACTAGGATAAACCTGTTCTCTTCAGGACCTGGAAACAGCTTGGGTTGCTGCCTGTGCCGAAGAATATGAATGCAGGGCCGGACCCCTAGAACCTGGGTTTGAGTGCGAATGAGAATGCGAGTGAGAATGCGAGTGCGAATGCGTATGAGGAGTGGCAGCACCGTTGCCATTAGTATTCGCGCTGGCAGCCGAAGACGTAGTGCTTCCTGTAGTGGTCCCTGAAGGGTAACACCAATGTCGGTGATAGTTCCAAGCCTTCAGCTGACATTCTTTAGAGCAGTACTTGGTTCTCTTACACCTTCGGCATTTTGCAAACTGCTTAGGATGTTCTTCCCATTTGCCACAGTCAAAGCAAGCACACTGGCGGATGCCTCCCCTAGTCTCGTCTTTGCGACAAGAGTTCCTCATCGTCACACCGGCCCAGTACTGGAACTCCGTATACCTGTTTTTGACAGTGAATTTCTCCACAATAGGGAAAACGTTGATCCTCTTCTGGCTGAACTCTTCACTGATGTCACGCTCGTTAAATGTTCCATCAGCGTCAAAGTCATAGGTATCGTAATCGTACCGTGCCTCTTCCGCCAACATTTCCTTCTTCTTTGCAGTCTCGCACATTCTCGTGATGCCGACGACTTTCGTGCAGTTGACCTTCCTGAAATGGTTGATGATCTCTTCAAACGTGTCGGGATACATGGCCTGAATTTTGAAGTACATCTCCACCAAACGAGCACATTCCTTGTCCATTTTTATCCCAGAAGCGGAGCAAGGAGTAGTTTCCTGTGAGGGATTTCTGCCCGTGCACCGATTTTTGGCTATATTTGTCAGGAACTCCTCTGACTCTCTGACTTCCCTGTCAAGATCCATGGAAAGATAATGATAATCTCCGCTTTTGCTGTTGTCCAATGGCTGACTGAAGTCGTAATTTTCCATGCCAAAGTTTTTCAGTTCTTCTTCAGTGCACTGAGATCTCAAACTCATAGAGGGGATGATGTAGGATTGTTCGAGATAAGACCGCAGATATCCATATTTCGAGATGAACGCCAAAAGCTGCAAAGCCCATAAAGCATCCTCTTCCTTCGGAATCAGTACACCATGGCGGAATAGCCGAGGACATGCCTGTAGAGACTTCTTACTCTGGTTGACGGCATTCGCTCTGTCCAAAAACCCAGTGAAACTTGAATCATCGTCTGTCTCCTCCATTTCCGGGAGCACCAAAGACTGTTCGGATGCCTGGACCTGAGAATTCGAGAGGGAAACCATCTCAACCAGAGAGTAGGGATCCTCGTTCACTGAGGCGTTCTGCAGCCAGTAGTTGAAGATCCGGGGGGCAATTTCCTGAGTGGCTCCTGATTCCAGTTCGGGCATCGAATCACCTTCAACGCTGGGCGAATCTGAAGAGATACCTGCGCAATCGCTTTGCTCAGTCTGATCTAAATCTAGCATGTCGATGTCGCCAGGTACACCTGGCGTCTTGATTGAAGGCTCGCCTATACTAGAGTCGGAGATCACAGAATTGCTCGTGTCGTCCTTGTCGGAAGTTGAGTCCAAAAGCCGGTAAATCGTGCGGGAAACGCTGTGGAACGCCGATTCACAAGCCTCGTTGATGCTGGTATAATGAGAGGGTTGGGTGGAAGGTTGGGTGGAAGTTTGGGTGGACAGAGGTGACATGGATGTAGATGATGAGGATGACGCGATACTGGAGGAGGATGGGTTGAGGCCAGTGGATGTGCTTGAAAGGAAAGAGGAGGCTGAATGGTCATGTTCGTGATCAGAGCTTGAAAGGGTTCCAGGATCTGAGTTTTCTCTTGCCACGTTTGGTTTTCCACTATTCCTGGCCGAGGCGGCCGCTTGTTGGGCTGCCGATGTGATCAAGAAGTTGTCCAGAATAGTTGTCAGAATCGGGGCAATGCCTGCCTCCACCAGTCTTTTGCGCGTGGCTTCTGTTCCTCTGGTGCCAACCACTACCAAACACTGAAACGCCAAAGTCCATTTCCAGCCCCTTAGAATCTTTTCAGAGCTTGAGTGTGCATTGCATTCCTTCAGTATATCCACCAGTCGTTCAAGACCTCCATCAGAACAAAGAGCTTCTCGCACTTTTGTGGACGAGGACACCAGATATGTGAGATGGTTCAGAGATGTCACCAGAGGCTGATCGGACGAGCAGTCAAGAGCTCTGCGATCGTACAGCGACGACGTCAGAGTGATTGCCGCTTTGTTCGCAGACACAACTTTGAAGTTGGATTCTCTCATTCTGGGGATATGGTGAACCACAAGGTTTCGTCTAAGCAGCTATTTCAAAAGCAAAATAGCTCACAGATAAGCAGACACACACATGAAGTTTGGCAAATCGCTCCGAAATGTTGATGAGTCCGAATGCAACTGTGGCGTAGCAACTCAGGAACCGAGATGCTGTCTGTATGTTTCGCAACCCCTAGTCAAATGTCGTCTGTACTTGTCGTCTGTACTTGTCGTCTGTACTTGTCGTCTGTACTTGTCGTCTGTACTTGTCGTCTGTACTTGTCGTCTGTACTTGTCGTCTGTACTTGTCGTCTGTACTTCAAACAACTGTCGTTCAATGACAGGCAGAATCTAAGGATAAAATGACCGAAAATCTTTCCAGTTTTTCTCTGTCGTGCGACTGATAGTGATCAACCTTCGAGCCAACTATAGCAATCGCCTTACAGTGGCGTGGCGTGGCAGTGGCGCAGATCGTTCAAACCTGCCGGGTAAACACTTTAATGTACCTCTCTATGGTTTTGCTGCCTTTTAGACACAAGCAGACTGTCAATATTATACAAGTCGCCTGCCTTCCCATCACCAGTAATTCATCAATCCTTTGCATTCTCTACCAGTTTGGAAGCAAAACAGAAGCTGGAAAACGGCCTCTCTTTAGTATATCAGGACGGGGTTGGTTTTCGTTTCGGGTCAAGGCGGCGAGCATGTGTACGGATGTGGATGTGTACCGAAGGTGCTATTTCAAGGTATGAATGCCCCCTAATGGGACAGCTGCCTTGCCGCTGCAAAGTCCAATTGTATACAGACGAAGTGCGCCAGAAGCCATCAACGAGTGGGCTGATTTTACAGCATTAAACCCCACTAATACCACTCTACAATGGTCTTTTTCTCCTCAAATCAAACCACAGCCGGCGCCATATCCATGCGCCAGAGTGCTGCCAAGCTTGCCCTCATGACACTCTGGGGAGATATTGGGTGATTTCCAGCCTAACGATGGCAACCAAAAGCAGGGCAGCAGCTCGAAGGCAAACTGCGTGTACGGAAGCAGCATATGTGGCTCGGGGGGGTGTCGGCGAGACTGCACGGCTCAATCGGGCAAAGGGCAGGTGGAGGGCCATGAAACCAGATTATATGGGATTATATGAGTGCTTTGATGGTGGGCGAGAAGAACAATTTCTGATTATCGGAGAAAGGATGGAGGAAGGCGGAGATACCTCTGGAGATGATGGGATGATAGGAGAGAGTTGGGGTGGTTTTGAGGAGAGATGGGTGGTGTTGTGTTTGGTAGAAGGGGAAGAGGATCTGATAGTGGTTGAAGTGAGTATGTGTGGACACTATAGGAGGATGAGAAGCAAGTACGGTGGAAAGAGGATTCTCGGAGTTATAACTTCGAGAGGGTATGGGTGAGCCTTCATCGAGTCCCTCGTTCTCGAGTAAGAATTATGTGCTATTGCAATGGGGTTGATATGGTTGTAAGTCCGTTTTACTTTGAACGGAATAATACTGGGCTTTCGTAACTACAGCCACCGCCAGCCAGTGGAGAATATCGTCCTTGCGAGGCGACAGGGGATCCTCGGGATGAAACGGCCGACAGCCGATATGCAGGTTGTGCATGTCAGTGCGTCGGCTCCGTACACATTACCAATGATTGCAAATAAGCTACCCGGGAGTGGGGATGGGGTAACATTTAGGGTTTCTAAAGGTTCGCCACCGGTGATACAATTTCGGGTGCGCCACGCGGAGGATAACGAAATTAGTTCTGAGCTTATTTGACAGCCGGGGTGAATAGATCTCCAATATATTGAAAAATAGATTTCTATGAGTAGAGCAGAGTCGGATTTATAGGTTGCGTGTGTATTGATTGGTCGTTGATTGGTTGTTATCAGGGTGGAAAAGATGAGGGCATTGTGATGTTTGTCAGCTGTCGATGAGTTTGACTGAAATTGATGTGCATGTTTTATGATGATCCGTTTTTGGCTGGCAGGAGTTGAAAATTTAACAAGCATATGATGATGTTTTCTGAGCATGAGACGTAGTGTGTGCACGATGAGATGTCATGAAAGTTGAAGAGGGATCATAATGCGATATATTCATAACAAGGAGAACGAAGGGATGGTCTGCAGTTTGAAGACTAGTTACGGTCTGAGGCTCGTTATTCGAAGGTGTTTGCCGCTTTGTCGGTCCTTTCTCGCTGATTGGCATCAGTAGACAACAATCTATAGACAGTTACAGCCTGATTATGGCAGAACTTATATGCATACTCAGGCGGACAGAGAGCTATGTTCAAAGACATGAAAATGCATCAAACACTTTTTCTACCGGCATTCACTCCTCGACACATTAGAATCCTCATATGCATATATATATTATCATTGTAAACATATTGTTTTGCCGAATTTTTCTCTGTAAGGAGTGCATGCATGTTCATGCACGTCCTTCCTACATGTATGATCTGTGAC
>JAKTWI010000281.1:20201-35084 GCA_030561065.1 Sporopachydermia cereana | reverse complement strand
CTTTTACTGCTGAAAGGTGATGAGCAATGAACAGATGAGAAAGTACGGCATTGTGCATAGGAGGGTGTGAAACGCAATGCAGGGCACCTCGTGACACCCCGCATGGCATTTGAGTGTCAGTCTCAACATGTCTCAACATGCAGTTTTCCTACGGCCTAATGCGATCACTTGAAAACAAATAGAATGGCGTTTGTATGAAAGTTCTTGTATTGAGGGACAGGAGAAGTCATCGTCCTTGCTGTATGAAAGGCCTGCTGCGGATAAATGAGTCTATGTCCGACTGGGAAACGACTCCCAGGAAAAACTTGCGACTGTCATCTGTCACCAGTACGATTTCATGATCCTTGAGATGATCCTCAATTGTCTCCAGTGGGGCTGTAGGAGTCAACGTGACGGAGAAATCATCAGGAGTGCCCTGGCTCAAACTGCGCAAAGTCTCAGTTGGGTTTATGTCGAAAGAAACCAGAAGCCTGTTGCGCAGCTGCTGTAGGTTTATATACCCCGCCGGTTCCTGCTGCCGGGTTATTATCAGAAAGCTGTGGGACTCTTCGTAAACAACCGGCAAGGCATCGCTAAGTGTCACGTTTTCATCCAGCGTCACAACTGGCAGTAATTCTAAATCCTGCACTGTCGCCTAGAAAACATGAATGAAAAGAGAAACGTTTGGTCATCACACATTAGCATTTATTCAATAATTCATTCAATTAATCATTCATTCGTTCAGCGATATATTCGTCTGAGGTCCACATACTGCTTCCATCCGGCAGTATAACTCCTCTCCCACCTCCACCTCCATCAACCGGTCAAAGTTGTCCCTGATATTTTTGGCTCATCACTTACTCCTCGAAAGTCGGTCCCCATGTCTGCTGATTGCAGCTTTTCGAGATTTGTCTTGGCTGAAACTGTCAACGGCCGGATAGGTAATTCGGCAAAGTTAATATCAAACGATGCAATGGCATTTTCGAGCAAAGGGAGTGTTGAAAGCTCAATAACTCATTCACTGCAGTGAAAGATCAGTACATTCCTATGATCATCACATCTCTGATCAGCACATCACTTCACCGCTCATATTTTCCTCTCCCTTCCATTCCGTCATATGAAAATGTGCCCATATTATTTGCCTTTTCTCCTCATTCCTTCATACCTTTCCGGAAAAACTACACCACTTTGATACGATGCGGCCAATCCCCAATTCCGATCCTGTGCTATTCGGATGCAATACCCTCGCAACCCATAAAAGCCAACCCGAACAATAGGCAAAGCCTTTCCCTATTTTTACTCCTGAGCGACTGAATAATCTCCGTTCACAGCCAGCTTCTTTTGTTTGCAGTCCCCGTCAATAGGCTGTCAACTGGCTGTCAGACCGCCAAGGTGTCTCACTCTAATGGAAATGGAAAAAATGCAGTCTTCACTCTAGACGAAGTGAGACTTAGAAAAGTCAATGCCTTCAGTAGTTACGGCAAAAAGTTGCTCATGTCAGTAAGCAGCCAACCAGCAGAGCAACTTCCCATTCCCTGCTATAATCCCCCGCTATGTTGAGCCCCAACTCGCTGCTGCCGATTTCTGTCTGCTTCAGCCTTCCTTCCATCACCATACTGAGATGACCCAATCTGACATTCCCCCTCCGCCCCGAGTCTGCTTGAATTCCCGATTCGTGAGATTATCGAGACAATTCGTCAGAAGCTTTTGAAGTTTAAGGCCCCCGAAGGACAGACACTGGGAAGTGCACAAACTACGCACTTCCCCTTGTGTTTACTGATATTTATGAATCACTCTGTTTGTATCTCATTCTCAATTTTGCTTCGTTTTTTATTTTCAATCTTTATAATCATTTTTATACTCCATTTATTGCCTCTCACCTGCTTCCTCTCTTCTCCACCCTAAGCTCGTGTCCCATTGCCCATCCTGTGTCCCATTACTAGTGGCAGCGAACGTTGATCAGGCGCTTAGAAAGTCTTGCCGCATTTTCACATTTCGACTACAAATTGAAAGTATGAATTGATGATGAAAAGGAGGAGAAATGAGGAGAAATGAGGGAGAAGAAGGAAAAGGGTGATAGATGAGGCTTTCGGTTGATACAGGGACGTTTAGAGGGAATTCTAGTAGTAACAAGTGGGGATCAGGTCGGCTAACGAGCGGCACAGAACAGCAGAGATATTGGCAGTTTAAGCAGTAAAGAAAGGTTTGGAGGAATCTCAAGAGGTATAAGATTGTCATTACGGAGTTTGAAAGCCAGACTTGTGTTGGAAAAGGGGAGATAGTGGAAAGAACATTGGTAAAAATGAAGGGAAAGGAAGTCCGAATCATAGCGCTGCTATGTCTCGACACTGTGTTCTTCCTGTTGGAAGTCATCATTGGTAAGTAAGGAGCTCTGATAAAGTCATTGGAGATGGGGGGGATGAGATAGGAGGGTGTGATAAAAGGGTGATATGGTTTTATTCAGCCTTATTCAATTGAGCCGCTACTAACAGACTCTGCAGGCTATATGGTGCACTCTCTGGCCTTGGTTGCCGACTCGTTCCATATGGTATGTCATTAATGTGTTGTGCTAGTTGCCCATTTGTTGTGCTTGTTGTATGCTTTGCATGCTGCTGTGATGGCACATAACTCAACTCAAAAACTCAAATTAACCGTTCCCAGCTGAATGATATTTTCTCGCTGATTATTGCTCTGTGGGCTGTGAAGGTGGCCAAGTCAAGAAAAGAGTCTGCCGAGTACACTTATGGCTGGCAAAGAGCCGAAATCCTTGGGGCGCTAATCAATGCTGTGTTTTTGCTGGCCCTGTGCTTCAGTATTTTCGTGGAGGCTATTCAGAGATTTTTCGAGCCCCAGGAGATCCGAAACCCGGTGCTGATTCTCGGCGTCGGATGTGCCGGTTTGGTTTCCAACTTCATTGGACTTTGCCTGTTCCACGAACACGACCACGGCCACAGCCACGGTCCCAGCCATGGAAATGGCACTGAACACAGTCACGCTGGTGATGAGGAACAGCAGGTTGGCGCTAGTGAGACGTCCCGGCTGTTGGGCAAAAAGAACGGCAAGAAGCTCATCTACTCTAACGAAGAGTCAGACTCCACAGTCACTCTGCCGGAGGATGTGGTGAGATCCCATGTTCGAAGAGCCAGTTTGGTTAGTGAGAGTGCCCACGAGCACGGGGAAGAAGGGCCCAAACAGCAGAAGACCCAGTCGCTCAATATGAGAGGTGTGTTTCTCCATGTTATGGGCGATGCCTTAGGAAATGTAGGTGTTATTCTCACTGCTGTGTTTATCTGGAAGACGGAGTACAGCTGGAGGTTTTTGTTTGATCCGTTTGTCTCTTTGGTTATTACAGCCATTATCTTCTCCTCTGCTCTTCCTCTCTGCAAGCAGGCTTCTAAGATTCTGCTGCAAGGAACTCCGCAGTCTGTGGATGTCGATGAAGTGAGAGAGAAGATTGAGGCTTTGGAAGGCGTCTCTTCTGTTCACGACTTCCACATTTGGATTCTGAAGGAGGATCTTTTCATTGCCACTCTGCACGTGGCTGTGGTCACAAGCCCTGACAATTTCATGGAACTGGCCAAGAAAATCAGAGCGTTGCTGCACGACAATGGAGTCCACTCTGCCACAATCCAGCCAGAGTTTCTCAACTCTGTTACTGGTTCTGTCGTTGACCTTACTGGGGCCGGCCCCGCCAGGGGAGACGCTGTGACGTACAACTTTGCTGACGGATCAAAATACTGTTTCATTGATTGTGTTGCCGGGTGCAGGGAGGAGACCTGTAATAAACATTGAGGGGGAGGGATGGTAGGTTTGTGGGAGGAGATCCTTGAGGTGTTTGTTGTCTGGAAAGGGTCTGTTGAGGATATGCAATTATGTTAAAGAGCCGCCGACTTCTCTTCAGAGGACTGTGCGGTTTTATACTTTTAAAGTGAAAGAATGAACACTTGCGCCATAATGGGAGCTAAGAGAGATATAATTATAACCTTCGCTGTACAATTCACATTCTACCTGCAAACCCTCTAAACCACCTGTTTCCGAGAATCGGTGAAAAATAACCGTACAATCACAACCTGGAGAATACCCATTCCCATCATAAGCAAAACATCAAAAACAGAGAAGAAGAAAATCCGGAACTCTGTGCTCTGTACTGTGGCCTGGTTCCTGTGGTTTCTGGTCTTGTAGTACTGTAGATCCCTCAAAAGACTGTTGAGCTTGCCCTGAATTTTATCAATGCTCACAGCCATGACGGTAGTCTCCTCTGTAACTGACTTGGAGCCAGAAGCCTTTTTGGGGAGCGAGGCTTTCAGGGGGCCTTCACCAGGAATTCCCTCGTTCTCAATATTTATCTCAAAATCCAGGACCTTTTTGGAAAAAGTAGACATGTCGTTGGAGAAGCAGAAAGAGTACTCTCCAACTAAAGGGGCATTGATGATAAAGTCACCTTGGCGTTCTTTCGTCTCCCTCACCATAACTTCTCCGCGCGGGTTTTTGATCTCATAGTCAATATCAAATGCTCCACCGCTTTGCACCTGTGGTGTTGTTAGTCTCAACTCGGCTGTAAATGTCTGCCTCCACAGTCTCTCGCTCTATTCTTGGAAACCATTGTATAGAGTATTGTATCACAATGTACCGTAGGTTCCAACGCCTCATTACATACTGCAAAGTAGAAGCCAATTTTGGAGTTTGGTTGTGGGACATAGCCGTAAAAGCAGGCCTTTTCCTGAGCATCCACAATATATGTAAGAGCAGTGGCATTGGCTGTCAAAACACACAGTGCCAGAGCACTCAGCCACTGTATTAGTCTCCTCATCATGGGTTCTTGTCACCTTCCAGAGTCGAGTGGTTCTCCCCACCTTTCTTCACAATTCGTCAATCAAGTTGCCAGCCTCAGAAATCTCTCAATTTTCATGTCAGCCTTGCCAGCTTATTTTATCTGTTATGTGACGTGTTTCGCGTTCCTCGTCACCTTCTCTTTTCACTGACAGCTCCACCCTGTTAACAATCCTGTCAGCTGAAATTCCTAAATACCACTCCTGAAGCATCCAAGAACACTTCCAAACGCGCACGTCTGCCAGATTCCTATCAAACCACCAAACATCAACACTTTAAAGCAAGTCGTCTCTTCTTTCTGCCTACTAAATCTGTTTGGCATCTCCAGCTGATTTGGACATCACGTCTCACTTCGCGTCCCAGCCTGAATTTCGGAGAAGACGCCAAACCACATAGTCTCCGTCTCATATCCCCTACGCGTTGGTGTCCTCACTCAAGCGTGTAGTAGGCGACGAGTTAGCAGTTTGTTTATATTTTTGATTGTTTACTCAGCTGACTTAAACGATGCCGACATATTGATGAATTGAGCAGGAATTGAGTACTGTTGTGGCGTCGTTTGGGGTCAGCGTTTTGTGTGGACGGATATAGGGAAAAGCCCGTGAAGACAGATAGGGAAGAGTGTGCCTGAGTTGTCAGTACTGTGTGGTGTTTTGCTATCTTCAAAGGGAGCCGGTTGGCTACCGTCGGAACTTGCTTGCTGATTTGATATCTGGTTGCGATGGGAGATTACACAACGGGCTCTGCCTCAGATCCGTTTATGGATACGGGGAGCTTTGACTGTGCTGGTGGGAAGCCACAGTCGGTATGTGTTTTGAGGGGTTTGATGGAGATATGGGATGTTCAATTGTATCGGTGATTATGAGCATGAGGCTAACATAGTTATCTAGGGCGCCAGGAACGTGCTGCAGAATGTGACCAACTTGAGTACACGGGCCAGTGGAAGTGGCGCAAAGGACTTCAGTGACAGGCTGCGGCAGGTCCGGGAAAAGCGTGACGGCCACCCTTCCTATGGACCGAGCATGAATGCTCGTGGTGTGTCTGAAGACAATGAAGAGAAGGGACGTGATACAAGTTCCTCTAGCGACTCTGCTGTACCTGAGATGAAGTTGAAGCGAAAAAGGAAAGCACATACAGATTTATCAAATGGGACAGAGGAGACCCGGCATTCTCAAACACCGAAAATGGCTGAAGATGATACTGCAAAGGAGCAAAAGAACAGTGATGAGGATAAGCAAACTGCTGCTGGAGCGCAACCAGAATCCAGCGAGCTGCGGGTCACTGCCTCGACTGAATTGGACAGCCATAGTGATTATTTTGCCCAAGGATTGGTTTCCCCCTCTGGCGATGTGGTGAAATCCACTGGAAGGAAACTGAGTGACTCATCTGCTGATCCCGTATCCATCGAAATGGAGTCTCCCAACTGTAAAATACTGAAAGCCAGAAACCGACGGCACTCGTATAACAATGTGTTTATGGAGTCACTGCGGTGTTATGAAGGGCCCAGAAAGACCTCCAGAGCTTCACAACCTAGTAGCTCTGCTACTGTGATTGAACAGCCTGTGGATATTGTGAAGAAGCTGAGCCTGAAAACCAGGCTAGAGCTCGCAAACAAAACCGGCGTACCAGTCATCAAATCAGTGAAGTCTGCGGCTCAAAGTCAAGATTTGCATGACTCTTCCACCAAATCTACCAAAGCGGAAATAATGAAGGAAACGGCGGCAGCGGCCGGTGACACAATAGCGGATGGTTCCGCTGAAAAGACTAAAGGGGAGAAGGAAGACCAGGCTGTCTGTGTTGATGAGACTGTTGAGGATTTGGGATCGGATAAAGTCACAGATGTGAATGCCAAAGAGCCATTGAAGGCAATTGAGGCTGAAACTGCAGGTGAAGCATGTAGTACAGAGACAAATGCTTTACAAGACAGGAAAGACGTGCAGGAGACTGGAGAAAATGTGTTTGCATCTCCAGAAAAGACGGGCAAAAGGCCTGCTGAGTATCAAGTCACAGAGGATGAGGAGATCTTAGAGGAAATACGCGAGTTTCAGGAGCAGTTTGAATCTATTTCCTCCAAGTATAATATCCTTGACAAGATTGGGCAAGGAACATTTTCCTGTGTCTTCAAAGCGGAAGATATGACCAATCGGCATCATCTCTCTGACGGCTCCTGGTCTTCGCCATCTCTAAAGAGAGCCAAAAAGACATCTTCAGGAAATGAGCAAGCGAATGTTGGGGGAAAGTTGGTGGCGCTGAAAAGAATTCACGTCACTAGTAGTCCTAGCCGTATTTTCAATGAGCTGAACTTGCTCTATTCCTTATCTGGCTGTCAATGGGTATCACCCATTATTGATGCGATGCGATATGAGGATCAGATAGTTGCTGTTCTCCCTTATTACGAGCATTGTGATTTCAGAGTACGTTCCAAGAGTGGCTTTTGACAGATTGGGAAGTGAGATTTGAGGTGTTGCATGAAAATGGATTACTAACTGCAATGACAGGATTACTATAGAAAGTTGGATTTGTTTGAGATCCAGTCATACATGAAGGAGCTGTTCTCTGCTTTACTGTTCATTCATTCCAAGGGGATCATCCATCGAGATGTAAAGCCAACGTATGTTGCTTTTGACCGTTCGGCACCGATTACAACGTAACTAACAAACAGCAGGAACTTTCTGTTCAACCCAACGACCAAAAGAGGAGTTCTGGTTGACTTTGGTCTTGCTGAAGTTTACTCCCCGAGGGAGGCGAAACATTGTCCGTGTAAATCAAAGAGTTTGCCTCGCAAGACATTGGAAACTCCGGTTGGCGGATACTTGAAAGACGACAGTCGACCGAGACGAAGAGCCAACAGAGCCGGTACTAGAGGCTTCAGAGCGCCGGAAGTTCTGTTCAAGTGTCCCAATCAGTCGACTAAGATTGATATATGGGCCGCAGGCGTTATATTGCTATCTTTCCTTACTCAGAGATTCCCTTTCTTCTACTCCACAGACGATACGGATGCTTTGATTGAGATTGCTACGATTTTTGGCAGGAAAGCAATGCAACAAGCTGCTCATATGCATGGTCTGTCGTTTGAAACGACTATTCCCACAATTCTCGAGAAAGGATATCCTTTCGAGGAGATTGTGGAGTGGGCACTTGAGCTTGACTATCCTGTAGAGTTCTATGAGCTTGAGAAAGCCCAGAAGCGCAACATCAAGGAGAGAACCAACGACAAACGCGATGAGATCAAAGCCGAAGATATCAAGCCTCCTTTCATGAAGCCTACTCCGTTTAGAGCCTGGGCTCTCGAGATGCTTCAGGGATGCCTGGAGTTGGATCCCATGAAGAGATGGGATGCTAATATGGCATTATTGTCCAGCTTTATTCGCTTCAGTGGTGACATGAATTTGGACGACGAAGTGGAAATGATCTTATGAGGGACCCGACACTTGTTCTGCATTTGCCAGAGTATACATCTCTCTCTGGTTGTACAATAGACATACCATAACAAAAGTGAACGTATCTAGCTATACAACCGCAGACGTAAGTAAGGCAGAGAGCGTGAGATCTGATAGGAGTAGATTCAACACACTCCTGATAAGTAAAAATGACTGCAGATAAGCAAAGGGTTCGACTGCAAAAGATAAAAAAACAGTCCTAAAGATGGGAAAAAAATGTTTTGAGGATAAAAAAATGCGAATTCTGTGGATCGAACACAGGACCTTCAGATAAACTGGTTGACCGAATTGACTTCAGTCTGACGCTCTCCCAACTGAGCTAAATCCGCCCTTTTTTGGAAAAAATATTTGGTCATTCATACTCATTCAAAACGCAAATATACGTCAAACTGAGTACATCTTGAATCTGCAGTTGTCAGCTATTCAACAAGCTGTTTTTCCACGAGAGAATTGTTATCTGAATGAGCAGCTTTGAGAATCCTACCGGACGTAATTTGAAGAGTTTAACGGGGCAAAGCAACGGCACAATGAGTGATGGAGAAAATCGGGGAACGCGAGTGAAAAAGCGAAAAGTAGAAGCGGAGCCAGATGTGGGCAATGGTGTTTCAAGTGCCGAGACTACAGACAATAAACTGAAGTCGGAATGGGAACAGTTCGAGGAGGAGATCAAGTCACTAGATCACAAGAAAATGGCTTCTAGTGGAAAAACAACTGAACCGGTTGCTGTTACAGAAGCTGCTCCCACCCTTTTTGATGAGAATGGCGATGAGTTAGCTGATGAAAAGGAGAGCGATCAGTTGGAGGATACGGGAAAAGGTGTAACGGACAGAGAGTATAGTATTCAGGCAGCCAAGGACCGAATCTACGAGGAGATCAAAGAGCAGGAAAAGCTGTATGCAAAAGTCGACCGACTGAAACAGATGAGACGATCAAGGAAGTTTCCACAGTCCAATTTTTCAACTGAAGAACGAACAGTATCGGAAGAGGAGGAAGGGAGTGGTCCTTCCATCACTCAAAGGGCCAGTGATCACGAAAAAAGAGAGGATTCGGAAAAAGATTCTAAGAGTAATTCGGTCCACAAAGTACCTCAGAAAAGAGTCGCCATCTTTGATGATTGGGAATGAGGAATACTTCATATCTACTTGTGTGCACTGGAGAGACACGAATGTTCAGTCTCATCGCTAGCCGTCTGAGGGTCCCACTAATACCTCAAAAATCTCACACAATGGGACTGTCGCATAGTATTGGACTGTTCACAATCTCCACCTCGAAAGCTCAAACAGGGGCCTATTAATCTCCTAGAATCAAGGAACCAGCTGGCATACCCTTCCCCCCTCCCTGAGAGTGGCTCTCAAACATTTGCTCCTGAGACCTTTCATCCTAGGCCAAGAGGCCGAAGTGCTCTGAGAACAGTCCCCACAATCCTTTGAGCGCCAGCGCTCAAGGTCACAACTGGCGCCTCTGTCTTCCGTCACCCTTAATCACTCCATGGACAGCGGAAGCTCAGCGGCCCATATCCGACAGAAGCCATCAAGTGCCGACATATTCTCCGGCCGGCCTATTGTTTCCGCTTTCTCTGTATACGGATCCCTTCCTTGCGTATACGCTGTAATCCGCACGTGACTTGCAGCTTTTTCCGGTCCGATAGTGACTATCAACTTACATAACCCGGCCTTTTCCAGAAGATAAATTACTTGCCATCCTCTATGCTGTCATGAGAGTTGATAAACATCTAATAGATATAGTATATAATTGAAAGCTGTTAAAGAGATATTGAGAAGCTGGTGGTTTTGCTACCTTTTTATATAAGCCAGGTTTTGTTCACATCACCAATTACTTACTCTACACACAGTCATGCTGTTCCACAAGATATATGCGATCATTGCACTGGCAGGTGCCGTCACTGGCTCTGCTCTTCAAACGCCCTTGAGCGAAGCTGCCAGTCCACTGCAGTTATGCGACTCTGACAGCACACATTTGTTGACAATCAATACGCTGGAGTTGACGCCCAATCCTCCTGTGAAGGGCGAAGATCTCAACATCAAGCTGAATGCTGAGCTTGTCGATAGTATTGAACCTGGCTCTTCTTTAGAGCTGGAGGTGAAGTATGGGTTCATCACGCTGCTGAAGACGTCAGTTGATCTTTGCGAGCAGACCTCCAATGTGGACAAGGCCGAATTGAGCTGTCCTATTGGTGCCGGCTTCAAGGATCTCGTGAGAAGTGTCTCAATCCCGAATGAAGTTCCTCCTGGAACTTACAGTGTCAAGGCCAGAGCATATTCCCCTGACAGACGGCTCATTACTTGTTTGGAGGGTTCTGTCTCGTTCTGAGGGTTGGCGGTGGAGAAAATCATCAAAGGGTACTCTTGTTGGGTTAGACTGGGTTGAATGGTATAGCTTTAGGTTAAGAGCACATTAGACTATTGTAATAATGAGTATGGGGCAATATATGTAAGTGTATCTGTTATTTGTCTATGGACCAAGTCAAATTGGTGCAGATGTGTCTCTGCTGTATAGGTGCCTAGGGATAAGGCGAGAAAACTTGAGGATGAACTATTCACTCAAAGACTACTAGCTGCTTCTTACCACTGAAGCCCTTCAACGCTTTTGAAAGTGCATCCTTTGCCACCTTCAAATTGGCCTCGGGATCATCAGAGATGTGGAAAACATTTTTTTCAACAGGTGCGTCCTTGAATTGGCCAGTCTTGATGAGCTTCAAAATCTCATTGATGTTTTCCTTCTTGGCAACAGGATCCTTTTTCGTGAACTCTGAGAGCCAGTAGCCATGGCATGTAATGTTCTTGAAGATAAACAGAGATGTAGGCAATGTGACTGGCTTCTTAGACATCCCGCCGTAAGTGACCAAATGACCATCAATTGACAGCTTTCGAGCGATATCAGTGGCAGACTTGCCCCCGACACAGTTCAGAGCCAGTTTGAGCTCTCCGCTTGATCCCTTGTCCTTAGATTCCTTCAGCCATTCTTTGATGGTATTTCCAAACGCCTTGTCGCTGGATTCCTCCTCAGTGATCACCTTCGTTGCACCCAAGTCATACAGCTCTTTCTTCAGTTCGTCAAGATTGTCCCTCGATCTCACAACAGAAATGGAATTGTAGCCCAGAACTTTGCCCAATTGGATTGCAGCTCTCCCAACACCAGAGTTGCCTCCGTTTTGTATAAACCAGTCTCCCGGCTTCAGCTCAACAAACGACTTCAGCATCTGATAAGCAGTGCAAGGATTCACAGATACAGTGGCAGCAGCACTCACAGAAAGCTCCCTCTCCTGCCCAGGCACAGCCTGAGTGTCAATTTTGATGAGCTCGTCTTTGTTTGTAAGCACATGGCTTCTCCAGGTACCGAAGTTCGGCAGCTTGGGAAGAACCCAATCACCAACAGCAAAGTCTGTCACGCCAGAACCAGTGGCAAGGACTTTGAACAGGCCTTCGTTGCCTGGGACAGCCACGGGCACCTCTGTGCCCAAATCAGTCGTCAAAGGTGGCTTGGAAGGATATACCCCTTCAATCTGGTTTATATCAGCAGGATTGATAGGGTATGCCAGCCCTTGCAACAGGACCTGGTCGTCCTTCAAATTATTGTCATCAATTTCAAACTTGTGAATGCTGAGCTTTTCAAGAGGATCGCCGTAGTCACCATACACGAGAGCTTGAGCCGTGAGAGCTCTTGTCGGGAGATAAGGCAAATGCCGAGGCTTGACTGCCCGGCTGATTTGTTTCAATCCAAACATGCTGAAGATGTAATGCGGGCTCTTTCTGACTGTAAAGACAACAAGGCAGTAGGTTGAACTGTGAAAGAAAGTTAACCACAACAACAACAATTCTCTACAGGGACCAGTCAATTAGCGACGATAATAATCAAGTTCATCAACCGCATCTCAATGACTTCTCTTTAGTATTGAAGAAACAATTGCGGGGAAGCCATGCGGAGAACATAGTGGAAGCCGTATGACATCATATCCGGAAATGCACATGAAACTGAAGTGAGTTGCGAAGTTGGTAGGAGGTTGATAGATAAGCAGCATCAGCTCTGATTTGGCGAGGTGCAGTTGCTACCTGTGGCATCGATGTGAGTAAGAAGCGTTTAAGTCAAAGGGCGCTTATTGAAGACATTGGATGATGATCAGCGAAGAAGACACAACTCTCTCTCCAGCCTACTGAATTTCCCCTTGTCGCTGGCAATACTGATTACATGATCAACAATAGACGTACGAAATGTTTCATCACTCTTAGTAATCCACATACCGGAAACGATCGTCCAAGCAATGAGACGCCATCTGTTATCGATTACTGAGAGCTGAAAGCGAGATGGAGATATGATGGGAGATGGAATCGCGATGTTTGTCTAAAAGGCAGGCTTGCCTGAGATAGACAGATTCTAGTCGGGAGGCTCCTTCAGAATATTCCCTCTGTTTTGAACACCAGGTTGGAATATCAGGTGTAACCTTTTTACCTGGTATTGAACTCTGCCACAACCCATTCACGCCTATCACATCACATCACATTCAAATGTCTCAAATATCCCGGCAGCAGGTATTCAGTGCCTACAGAAACGTGCTGCGGGCCACGAGAATAGCGTTCAACGAAGACATTCCAACTCTCACAAAGGCCAGGGAGGCTCTGCGGACCGGCATAAAGGACGGCCGAAACCTGTCACTGGATCAGGACGGGGAGGAAATCAGCGACCGAGTGAAACATATGGAGGATGTGGCCAAGTTTCTGAAATCGAATATCGTGCAAGGCAAGAAAGTGGACGAGAAGGAGAACAGATACCGTAAGTGTGATTTGGTTTATTGGGGGTACCATCTGGGGCATTCACAGTCAGCTAACAATACGTCTCACAGGTCTCAATATACACAAGTATACAGAGCTCGGCGACAACAATGATATCAAGAAAAAGTCATCTGGCTCTGGTTGTTGCTCGGGTCAGTAAATCAGTCTGCTGAGGACATGTTTGATGTGAATATGAGATTAGAAGTGGAGCTGTGAATTTCCGATGAAACGCTCTCGTTTGAGAGGGCACCTCGAGTATCCTGTAAATATAATGTGTTTGCCTATGAATGGAGTGAAGTTGTAGGAGCAAGGAAGTCGAGATTGAGACGCTGTTGGCAATTCTGAAGCACTTGGTGGCCGCAATGGTTCAATTCTGCAGCGGTTCTTTTCTTTCGTTTGTAACGAATCGTTACATCCTCCTTGTTTCATCCAAATGTCTACTGAAGTCATTATATTACCCTTCTGGCCCATCCAGTCCCTCAATCGTCTGATAAACGGCCTTTGAGTCAAGCACTGATCAAAGTGGACTATATATTATTTTTATATTCACAGCGAAGTATCTGCATTATGACAAAGATGACGGCAAATATGCCGAAAGGAGCCATGACGGGAATATGGCAAACAGAAAAGCATTTCTCGAAAAGCTATCAGTCTCACCGAATTGCTATGTCCAATATTCGTAGCAGGATTTGCCGTTGGCTCCTGACCATCGGCTGCCACACCTGTTTTCATAATTCTTACTTTCGATTCTCTCTCAACCTATGAAAGAATCTATCAACATCTATTCAATAAGTAACAACCCCAGCAAGACACCAGCAGTCCCCCCAATACAACCCATATTGCAGTAACAATCCCAATAACACTCCTTCAACACTCCATCTCCAATCATCATCCACCATACTACTCCCCACCTCCAAAACACCTTGATGCACTTTTCTGAGGCCCATTCTGTCTTTCCGGCCTTCAGGGTATATGCCAAGACCTTTGCTACATTCTCTGCTACTCTGCTTCCTTCTCTGCTCCTCCCCTCCCTTTTCAACCACCCTTTCAGCTACCCTTCTGACTACCTTGCAACCACCCATTCAAGCACCTTTCACTACCTCTCAACTACCCTTCAACTACACGCCCTGCAACCACCCTTCTAACTACACCTTCAGCCACCCTTCTGATCACATTCATCTACTTTTCAACCACCCTTTCAGCCACCCTTCTAACCACCTTCAACTACCTTCCTCCTCCTCTCCATCGCTTATCCCCCATTTCGCTTGCCAAGAAAACCCGGGCATATCCTCAAGACCGTTTTTCCCCATTCAATCCCGCTCATTGCATCTCCTCACCCTCAAGGTCGATTCCTCCTTTCAGAACACTCTCGGCCCTATCAAATCCATTTCACCTTCCTGTCTGTTCCTCATTTCCTCCATCACCAAACAACAAATCACCTGCTTGCCGCCTTTGCCTATCAATCCATCCCCATTCATCCCATCCATCCCCATCCACCTTTTTTCCCATCACCACCGACCACTCGACAAACAACGTACTCTACTTGCTCCAATCTGCACTCTCTGTAATACGCTCCAATATGCAATTTGCTCATCTCCTTCCAGTTGCCGAAAACAGTCGGCGTCGATACCCTTTGAACGGCTGACTGCAAACCTTCGGCAGCTGCCCGACAAGCTTTGCAGGGCCCTGAGACGTGATTAATAGGTTTTTCTTCACTTTTATATGGTCCGTCCTTTTATAGTTTATTTGCTCGTGGTCGTTTTCGGAATTGGCTCGCCAGAAGGAAAAGCCGATAACCGTTGATGGATGGATTGCTTACTGCGGGTGGAGGTGGAGGTGGAGCTCTCGGG